>BGPR01008890.1:0-60867 GCA_013235015.1 Araneus ventricosus | reverse complement strand
TTTTCTAAAGAAATTATTTTATAATTCGAAACATTCTGCATTATATTTTCAAAAATTCCGATTTTTAATAAATAAAATCTCACATCGAAATACATTTCGAATACATTCCTGCTTCTTTTAGCTTAAGAATTTTACTTCAGTTGAGTGTTGTACTAATTGATTTTTATTACGATTTTCTGATTCTAAAATATAGTTTCCTGCCGTATTACTAACACAGCGTTAACTTCTTTTTAAGAAGTGTCTGTGTTATATTTCAAAAAACTCTAATTCTCAATAAATATGAAGAAAATCCGTTAAATAAATTAAATGCGGGAAAATACCACACATCGAAAATAACAGATTTCTTTGGCTTTTAACATAAGAATTTTACTTCATTTTACTTTATTATGAAGCTGTTTGCAAATTGATTTTCGTGCTGATTTTCTGCCTATAAATTAACGTTATGAGGTCTGTGCAGTATTTTTCACAGAACTATGAATGTTTTAAAAATAATCCGTGTATTATATTTCCAAACATGCATGCATGAATGTTTTCTTCTAAATATATTAAATAAATTTTGAGATATCCAATTCAAAATGACCCTTATTTTTTTATTTGATTTTTTAAGCTTTAAAACTATTAATAAAGCAATATTTTGTCAAATGTAGATAAATTGCCATACTATATTAAGTTTACTTTTTTATTCTGCGAAATAATTTAGGAAAAGATGAGATAATACGTTTTTAAAGTTTCATTTATTACTGAAATAAGAAAATATGTTAAATAAATGAAATTTAGGATATTATAAATCAAAAAACATTTCCAAAATAATTTATGCATTCTTAAAAATTTTTTGTCAATTTTAATTTCACTTAATTTTACCAACAGACATATTTTAGAAATTATATGAGAAAATCATATTTCTGCTCATTCAGTAACAAAATGTTAATTTATGCATAGCTCAATACAATTTATATATAATATCAATGTTCTCTTTTAATATAGGATATAATAGGCGATTTAGGTGAGATTAAATACTGCAAGTCATCCATGAAAAATAGAAACAATTTCTTCTTGTTCTATAGATACTTCAAAAAATTATTGATTGAGAACATAAGATAAGATGAAATAGATATCATACATTTTATAATTAAAATATTATGTTTCAGCACAATGCTGTATACGTGCATTTAGTAGTAAAAAGGATAGTAAAATAATAAGTAATTTGACCTTTCCTTGTGGACATATAAATTACGAGCCACTGGCAGTTCCGAAGAATGCTTGCAAAGTCGATATTCGAGTACAGCAATTCGATACAAATTACACTGGTTTATAATATAAAGGATAAAATAACCTATACACATTTTTAACACAATTTCAAACTTTCATATACGCAAATTCTTGATTAATAGTTATGTAATATTAAAATAAAATAATAATAATAAAGAAAAGAAGTGGAAAAGAATTCAGGAAGTCACAAATTAACACAGTAAAATACAACAAATAAAAAAACATATTCGCAGCTAGCATACAGGGAGGAGTATTGACAATAAACAGTTAAAGCATAAAAAGAACAAACAATAGTAAAATAAAAATCTAATGATGCTCATTATGATAAGGACCGAAACAGTTCACACATAAACAAACTTGACAAATTTCACAAGTCCATGAACTCTCAATTGCTCTATTTGAAATTGTTTTTCTTTTTAATGAAATGCAACGTATGCATCTTTTTTTTCTCCCGTCTATTTTTATTCTTTTATGAGACTTATTTTTGACAATAGTTTGCGGACATGTTTCAACAATTCTCTTTTCTTTCAATATCGCCTCTATCAAAGACATTCTGAAATCTAAGGGTGTTTTAGATTTCTTTTCTGAAGGAAAATTCGTCGTCGAATAGATTATGTATGCGTTATTAACAGTAGTATCCAATAAATACCAAAACATATATATCCACCACTTTCGTGATTTTCTTGAGATATCATAATATTTTCTGTACTGATCTGCTAAGTCAACTCCGCCCATATACTTATTGTAATCTGCAATAACTTTCGGGCAGGTTACATAGGACACATTTCCTCCAATTCTGCGTTTGACGGTTGTAATTTCATTCTTCGCACCATTAGATAGAAGAAAAATTTCCTTTTTGTCCTTCCAAACAGTGCATGTTAAATTCGGCTCTTCAATGCACTGGAAGCATTTTGATGAGCCATTATCTGCTAGTTTTACATTTTTTATATTTGTCGGTAAATATTTTCGGTTTGTATTTACAGTTCCACTAGCGTAGATTCCACTCTTAAGTAAATCTTTCATCAACACAACGCTTGTGTAGAACCTATCAATGTATATATGATGTCCCTTTGAAAGATTTTTAGTTAAAAAGGTCACAACACTATATCCAAGTCCATTATCATTCCTTGGAAGTTTGTCTCTTTTACCACAGTAGGGCTCGAAGTTGTACACATATCCGAAGAAAGACGTACATAAAGCCCACACTTTTATTCCTCTTTTTACCGGTTTATTAGGCATATATTGCACTATGCCTAATCTGCCTTTGTACTTAACCATCGCTTCATCTACAGATAAATGGGGATAGGGTTCAAAATGCATCTGGAAATTAGACCGCAAACATGACATGAAAGGATCCAACTTTCGCATCATATAAAATGACGGATCATTTGGTGAAACTTCATTTTCCCGATCTGAAATATGGAAAAATCTGTAGATGTCCACAAACCTGTCCCTTGCCATTGTACGCTTTACTTTATCATTTCCAAGCATAGGATTAGACGACCAGTAATCTTTTATTCTAGGTAATTTGGCAATTCCCATAATGAGTATTATGGCTATGAAGTTGAAGAGCTCCTCAATATCTTCAATTGGCTTCCATCGCCATTTTTTGATACCAATAGGTTCCCATTTGTCAATGGTAGCAGATTTTACAAATTCTGCATATTTGTTTGTGTTTTCACGAATTTTTTCACACATATCATTCGTGAAAAGCATTTTAAAATAGTCCCCTGCTTCAGATCCAACAGGTAAATTGTGCTTAGGGCCTCCGCCATATTTTTGATGCTGTTTTAGATCAATTTGCCCATTTTCCATCTGTTCCGTCCAAGACGGTTTAAAGGTTGAAGCACTATTTGCTGCCTCCTCATCGTTCGCCTGATCCTCGTCTGTTTCATCTCCAGGATCATTATTCAAAATAAACGAAACATCAGCTAAGGAATCATCTACTGGCCAGCCATCATCTTCGCTTGAAAGGTCGCTGACACTGTCATCGGAAGCCAATAAAATTGCTTCGATTTCTTCTTTAGTAAGCTCACGCTTCCTTTTACTCATAATGAAGATGTAAAGAGTGAATGAAATTAAATACTAAACTAATAATACCGAAATTGATTGGAAAAAACGTAGAAAATCAAAAACAGCAGCACAAGAAAGAACAAAAATTTTCAGTATGGCATTCGAGCAAGGAAGTCAGTATTTATATAGCTTATGTGGCGCCGTTCGCCTTTCACTTATTGTACAGCGCGTGATAAATGCCGATGCAAGTACCCCGGTGCGCAACATAGTGTTAGCTGTTTACAGAATTGTTCACGTAAAGGGACAATACCGTAAACTACTGTCGGTTGTAAACGGCTCTCTTTCATAAAAGAGTTTTTCTTCGTTCCTTTGTCGAAAACTACAAATGAGATACTGGAGATTCTCACTGATAGAGTACGAACATCTGTCCTTCTTTCTAAGTTCTGTCAACTTGTTCTCCAAATTGATGATCTTATCAGTTGTATAACAAATATATTTCTTTATATCGGCGAAACAACGAAAGCGCGGAAATCTTGGCTCTACGCGGGCGTGGTTCTCGTCGAAACCCCCTCAATAATTTACAGTACACTTCAAAATTTCGTTCATATTTTTTCGGTTTTGTCAATTCTGAAAAAAAGAGCATACAGAAAAAAATATAGAAATTTCGACAGAGTAACTAGTCCCATTTTTGCGAAATTCATTACAAAGAAATTTATTTGTTTCCTCTGGGAAAACAAAGTTTATCCCTACATAAAACCATGAAAAAAGAGGACTCTTTTTGCCTTTAGTTGGCCTTATTGAATATCTGAAAGCTTATTTTCATCAAATAAATGAACATAAAGTGGAAATTTGCCTACGTTAAAAATTCTTAAATAGGTGGTTTTCTGTAGAAACCAGAGCCATTTTATCCAATGGGTTCAGGGGTGCCATTGATCCAAAGGCGCCTAAAAATTTACTATATTGATTTATTATAATTTTGAGTGAAAAAAATTAATTATAATGTTAAATAAGTTAAAAGTAAAGCTATGGTTAGGGCTTGTAACTAGAGTCAGAGATTTTGTAATGTTGCATAAACATTTATATCATTTCAAAAAAAAAAAAATCATACTCAGTCAATCTGTTAACAAATCATAAACTATGATTGTAACAGAAGTAACACGTATTAGAGAAGCTCTCTTGCAAAATCTTGTTTTGAAAAAACTAAGATCAATAAAATTGAAAAGCGACAGTCGGAAAACAGGTGACATTTTTTTTTTTGTTCCTCAATTACTATATTAGGTAGACATTTTCGTGCCATTTTTTTTGTTCCTCAATTACTCTATTAGGTAGACATTTTCGTTAGGATATAGGCTTTAAAATTCCTGGTTATGGTTCTGACGGGGCGCCAAATTACTTTTTCCCATGGCGCTCACATTTTTTGACAGCCCTGGTCAAAACCACCGCCCCTGTGAGGGTTAAAATCGGATAACTGGTTTTCTACTGTCGAACTTTCTAAAAATCTTTTAACAGAGATATAAAATAATTCGTGTCTATGTAATTCCTTTAAATAAACGGACATGACTCAAATAATTTTTACCAAAAAAGAAGCGAGAAGTTAAGTCTTGAAGATTTGGCTTTCAATCTGACGCTAAATGTATTTCAAAATTATTTACAATGCATTTTTCAGTTTCTGTACGAAGTGACAGGTGGTAAGAATCAAAAAAGGAGAAATTGTTGGATTTTACAATATGACAAACAAAAGTTGATGTTCTAAATTCGTTATTCTGGAAAAATGATGTCTCAAGAAATACCTGACATTGGATTATGTTTTATATATTTACAATATTTAAAGCACCTCTTTAATTAATCCATTGTAATTTTTAAGCGAAAAAATATGGATAAGGGTATAAAAAGAATTGATGCCATCGAAAATCTCTGTTGGATAGATATTATAATACAGATTTTTTGCAGTTCCGCCCAATGTCCACCTTCCAGTGGACATAAAAAAAGAGAACGCTATTTTTAGAATCAAAGGCACAGGACTAAAAAATAACAAAGTTAATGTAAAATAAAGATATATAGAAATATTACGGGAGAAACAGTTACGAAACTAATACAAAATGTTATCAAAAATGCTATAATCGGGCCTCTGATGAGCATTTAAATGAAGCATATGTAAAATGCTGTGATTTTTCATTACTTATTAGCAATCTTTATGAAAATATTTAAAATTGCCACGTAAACTTATTTTTTCGCTTTTTTGAATTTCTCAGGTGTTCATTATTTAATTTTTAACTGAAAGAAAAAATAGGGATATAATATGTTCCGCGCGCGTATAACGGGAGTGAAAATAGGAGTAGAATGGAAAAGATTTCTTCTTGAATTCAGCTATAAAATATTTCCTATTATGTGCGGAGAAAGCTTGTAAAGGGAAAAAACCTATGTAAACACTGTCAGTTCGCAATAAACTTTTTCGTCGAATTCCCCTCCCTCCGCTTCAGGCGAACTCAAAGGGGCTGTGGGAAAGCCCGACAAGTTAATTGACCCTCCAACCGCGCTTATCAAGAAGCCATCTTTCTACCCTACCCCTCAGCGAAGAAAGCGCCCAAACCGGCCGATCTTCGGTGTTAAGGCAAACTTGTACCGCCCGGCTAGGTACGAGAGGGTTAAATATTTTTAAAATGGTGGAATATGTTTTGCTCAAATCGGCATAACCCATATTACTAAATAAAAATGCGTTAAAATATCTATTTTACCACTCATGTTTATTCTCTCGCTTTTTGCTCTTTGTTCCGTTCTTTATTGATCAGTGATCATTCAAAGGGAAAGATACAGTCAGATATACGGGGATGTGTTTTTTTCAACCACCTATGGACCTTAAAAAACTGCAGTAGAAGACAAAATGAATTTATTACCAAAATTCGTGTAAGGGAAAGGTGGTAAGAGTACGCACCTAGTGGATGTTTCGTTATAAAAATGAGAATTGAAAAGTTAGAGCCTCGAAAATATACTGAATTATAGATTATTAACTAAGAAAGAAGGGTACAGATAATGAAAATTTTAGCTTTAAAAAATATATATTACGAAACGCAAGGAAAAGAAATGCCAAATGCGTACTCTTACCCCATGTGGCGGGAAAGAGTACGGAGGACGTGAGGCCAAGAGTACGCACCCTGAAAATTTAGCAGTAGTCGCATACAAATGCTCCACTGCCTTCGTAACTGGAACATTTCTCATGCCACCACTCCTTACATAATCCACACTGGATCCAATCTTCATCATATGTTTGTTCGCAGCCTGGGCATATTGTCCCCTCATTATTTGCCGAACTTGTTGAATCGATAGAATTCAGAATGAGTTTTTTCTTTGCTTTCATGGCTTTTCCTTTTTTAGTTTTGTCCCCATTTTAATTTTTCTTAAAAGATCGATTTCTTTTTTGCTTCTTCTAATTCTACCTTTCCCTTTTCGTTTTCCTCTTACAAATTTTTGAATGGAGACGAAGTCATGATCTCAGATTTTTGAGATTTCTTTTACTTTTAGCTTCTTGTTGTTCATGTTGAGGAAGTGACACGATTCACTGGATACTGGCATCTATCTAAAAAGTGGAAGGTGAGACTTCATTCTCTTCAGGTGCAACTGCAATTCTGCAATCGTTATCCAAAGGTTACTAGTGAAGGAGAATAGCAATCCTCACTTATAATGTCAGGGTTGTAGGCTCAATACCTGTAACTCGGAACTTTCCTGCGAGTTGAACCCCGGTTGTGGCGCTATAAGCTTGTTGAAAATCCCTGAAATTTCGTACAGCGTTATTACTTTTCCTGGATTTTGTACGAGCCATTTTTTAGCCTCAGGTGAGTATAAAGCTTTCAAAGGGGCAAAGAAACATCTATTCAACGGCTGTAGCACATGACTCGCATGTGGTGGAAGAGTAAAAAACGTTATATGATTCTCTCGACAAAGCAAAACTGCAGGTGGTGAGCAGTGGGATGTATGATTATCTGCTATTAACTGAACAAGGTCTTCTGCAGACGGTTTAGCATGCTTGACAAAATGTTTCAGCCAATCAATGAACAAATGGGAATTCATACAACCAGTGTCGCTGATCAAGGGCAAAGTTCCATTGGGTACATCTTTGTACAAAAGAAGATTCCTTCTCTTTCTAGGAAGATTCAATGCAGGCGGGACGAAAACTCCTATAGCACTCATGCAACATACAGCAGTGTCTGTTTGACCTCTTTCTGCACTAGAAATTTTACAACCAGTTTTTTGCCTTTTCGTGTTATCACCTTCGGTGTTCTAAAGGGGGCAGTTGAGAAACCAGTCTCATCCATATTGAATTTTCTATGGGCAGGAAATTTTTTCTCCAGACAAAAGCTGTTCAGATTATTATCCGAATCTCATTTTTTATAATAATAATAATAAAATAAAGTGTAAAGTTTTGTTTGAATGGCTGCTTCAAATTACAGAGCGGATACGCATATCTGGTCTGTGCGTACTCTTAGCCACCGATGTATTGCTTCTCTAAATCGTCTATAGATGGCCGTAGCATTCATTAAAGTTAAATTCTAATGTGACCACGTTATTCGGAAGGGAACAAACATCATAATGATATTTACTTTGAAAGCAAGCATTAGTCCTTTATCTACAAAGAAATTTCTTCTCAGAAAAATTGCATGCCAACATAACGAAATCATATCTTGCCTGTTAAATAAAAGACAGCGAGGATGAAAATAATAATGGCGGTCTCTTGAGAGAGCTGAAAACACACGTGTTGATATGATCACACTCGCTTCTGCTTGCACTGTTGCCAACAAGGAATAAAATCCCTGCGTGCTCTTACCCACACTTCCCTTACAAACGTGGTTACTTTTCGACATAATCGCCATGAAGATTTAGGCATTTGTCATATAGGTAGACTTGGTTTCTGATCATTCTGATCATCTCTTCAAAGAACGTTGTCACCAGTGTTGTGAGATGGGCCTTAACTTTGTTTTGGAGCTCCTCATTTTTCTGGAAGATTTGGCCGCCTAAGGCCAGTTCTTCCACTCAAGAAAAAGATGAAGATCATTCGCCTCTAAGTTGGGGCTATACGCCGGTTGATTAGACACGTCCCATTTAAATTGCTCCAGAAGATGTCGGGAATTTGTTAAACAAGATCTTCTGTTGCGACAGACTTGCGTCCTTGTCCCTCTTCATCATGAACGCTGGTTCGCCCGTCTTTAAATCTTCTGCAGCATCCACGTACAGCACCATCACTCATAAAGTTTCCCCCTTTCACAAGGCTCATTCTTCGAAAAATTTCTTCTACATTATTTCCTTCTGCTTGAAGAAAATGAATAACACTACGAAACTCGCACTTGACTGGAGCATCAATTCTACTAGCCATGTTTACATGCCGACAGCTCAGCTGAAAATCGCAAGCTGACGTCGGCAGTAGCATGTGTTATACATGCGCAATCGACCACCGCGCATCCCAACATCCTACCACTTGTCTGTTTGTTTTGAGGTTCAATCGGATATTGTAAGAAAAAAGACCCTCGTATTATATGATAATGACATAATCCATCAGTAGATTAAATAAGACATGTTATCCAATGAACAGGATAATATGCTATTGATATAAGTGTTTTGAATCTTCTCAAAAGATTACTGAATATTTTTTCTTTATTAAATATTTGTTTACTTCTGTGAGAAAATTTCTTATAAGAATTTAGAATAACGTCCTATTTCAAAGCTACACGAGGACTATTTTGGGACAGATATGTAAATTTAATGGTCAGATGACTCAGAAAACTCCAGTGCCGTTATTTTCTCTCCACACTTAAAAACGACACTAACTATAGTACTATAGATTCCATTACATTTAGCTTTCTCCAGCTCCAAGCATGCATCAGATGTTTTGTGGAAGTAAGTCACGGCCTGGGCAACTTGGTTTGAGTAAGCTACTCTGACATCAGACCACTGCGGTTTTCTACTTATAATATGCAAAAATTGATACAATGGGGGGTTTAAAATACCACGTTCAATAGTCCAGTCGAATTGTCATGAAAAGTATCAAAATATGGAAAAATACATAACAGCAATTTTATTGCTTTAAGCTGTTGGGTCATGGCACTGCATTTTGTACCCGAAATCGGACGTGATAAGTGGGTAAGAGGAAGGAAATTCGAACGATCGGTTTTTATGCGTTTAAATAAAAAAATATTAATCTGAGAAGAAAAGTTTTATTTAAAACATTATAGGTAGTAAAAAAGATGTCTAAAATGAGTTGTCAAGCATTAAAATAGCTTAATTAAGGCAGCAGTAAATATAAAAAACAAGTAAATTTTGGAAATGTATTTTTAATTTTTTTACAATCAGAGCGGAATTTTTGAAATTTGACGTAAATACGCATTATATAGTAGGGTATATATGGTTAAAATTTCAGAACGATCCACGGAGCGAAACAAATCCTACCTTAAAAGTGTTCTAAAATTTCAAATGGCTTTGTTATAGTCAATTTTCAGAAAACAATGAAGAAAATTAAGTTGAAAGTTATCATGTTGTTTCGCTTATTTTGCCTCAACGCATTTTCCCCAAAAGGACAATTTTCTTGAGATGGGGACAATACGTTTAGGCATAATAAATGAGACAAAATGTTAACTTCAAACTTAGTTTTCAGAACTTTTTACTGAAAATCGACTATTACAAAGCCATTTTATATTGTAGAACAACACTTTTGGAGAAGGAGTTTTTCTTTTTCTCTCCTTGAATTCGGGCAGATAGAAAAGTACTTACAGGTATTTTCCGAAGAAGTTCTTTTCTTCAAACAAGTTGAATTTTTCAAAAAATAAGGCATATATCGTTCTGAAATTTTAAACATATATATCCTACTATATAATGCGTACTTACGTGAAATTTCAAAAATTCCGCTCTGATTGTAAAAAATTAAAAATACTTTTCCAAAATTTAAGTTTATTTTATTTACACCTGCCATAATTAAGTTATCTTAATGTTTAACGTCTCATCTTATAGATCATTTTACTCCTATAACGTTTTAATTAAAACTTTTATTCTGAGATTAACGGCCTTTTATTTATACGCAATGAAACGATGGTTCGAATTTCCCTCTCCGTTTTTCGGTCTGATCTCGGGGTACAAAATATAGTGCCGTGGTTTTGTGTGGCCAACCCAACAACTTAAAGCAAAAAAATTCTTTTATGTATTTTTTCCATGCTAAAGTACAAATCAACTGGGATACAAGAATTCACGGCATATCTGATGAACTGCTTTTGGATTGTTTTCACAATATATCTTTTGGCTCCCTATGATTTAGTACATGCTCTATCCTTAAATTCTCTAGTGCTGCGCTATAAACATCATACTATCAAGGTTTCACATTACCAAATAAATATTGAATGGCTCTTGCTCTAAAATTCAATTCTTATTTAGCCAATTACTTAAAGATTTTTCTGAAAAGGAAAAGTAAAGTGAAATTTGTTTCTTGACTTTCCGTCATCCCGTTTCTCTCTAAATGTTTATATTTTTATATCTGATTTAGAATATAAAATACATTTAACTGCTGAAGCAGACCTAGGCTTATTTTAAGTAAAAATAAACACAAAACAATTGAGTTGAGCCGGGCAGGATGATTCACTCTCTATCAAGACGCTTTAAAATTCTGTATCACTTTCAACGTTTTAATATGAATTTACTTATATATGACAATTAAATTAGCATTTTAGAAAGAATAAGTAAAAATTAATTGCATAAAAATTTGGAAATAAAACACTTCCAATAAAGGAAATACATTTAGAAATAAAATTGAATTAAAAAATATTAGAGATAAGTACAATAAGCTTTTCCGTGGAAAAAATTTTCGTGTTTGGAAAAAAATACAGAATATTTTTCCGAAACTCACTAATATATGCATCATAATACTATCTTAATTCAGAAAACAAATACAAATTTTAAAATATGAAAATATAATAAATTCGACTTCTCCAATCTTATGAAGGTGTATTCGCTTGTACAACTATCAGCATTCACTATTTTCATTTAATTTGTGGCTTGATTTTCAATAATAAAAGAAGATATCACAGTTAATTTTTTCCTAATTTCCGCAAAAGATACACAAAGTCTTAAAACTTTTCGAAAATTGAAGAAAATCACAGTACTTCATAAACAAAAAAATAAATTCGTTTCACAATGTAGACAATCAAGTCCACTGTGAAGTTTCATCCATTTCTTCTATCTCATAAATGTTGCACAGGGTCATTTCGCCTCCTAAACAAACTCAAAAGTGTTTTGCCAATAAATGATACTTCTGTTCTGAAAAATGTAACTCTCTACCATTGTTGTTTTGGAGAGACGAAAAGTTTCGGAAGAGTTTGAAAACAGAAACATTGGATTTTTCAAGAATAATTTGAGGAGAAAGCTTTCATTTCTTCTTTATAAAAGTTTACCTGCAATTCTTAAAGCTAAAAATAGAAGGAACAGCTTTTATCTTATTCCACTGAAGATTCCAACAAGAAATACTGAGGAACACTCTAAGTTTATTGAAAACAAATGACAAAGGCTTGATTTTGGGGATGCCAATTAAAACTTATTATTTTCTGACTGAAACGCTTTTCATTTTGAAAGACAGTAAATATCATGTTCAAAAGGTTTGAAAGTACTTTATCCCTCAACGATTACTGTTGGCTAAAAATCATTACGCTACGGTTTTTTTAAAATCATTCCAATAAATTCTCATCTGTGAAGCATCTTTTACTTCTGTATCTCAAAATAACTTCCACCTCAAAAATTTCTCATCAAAATGTCTACTATAATAAGATCTGAAAACTCTTCATCAGATTTAAATTTTATACGTTCGTACATATTGTACTACTTTTGTACTGTAATTTTTCAAATTCTTTCTGATATTGTAGTTCCACGTCCAATCTCTTCAGTTGGGTTTTTTTCTGTAGGTATTCATATCTGGTTGAGAGTTAGCATTAATTGTTGATCGAAAAAATGCGCCGGGGTCAGTTGAAACTATTGATAATGGTTTAAATGGGCGGGAATTCAAAATTGACGGGGCAATTGTCAAATGTTTTCAGACTTTAAGTAAGGACCACTTACAGATGTTTAGAAGTGATGTTTCCTGTATTTTACTCCCGATTCCTGAAGTCTTCTGAAATTGCAGGATCTATAAGAAATAAAATGGCAATCATTTCACTCAGGAGTAGTTACTAACTGCTTGATTCTGATGCCTAAATAATCTAGATTTTTTTGTATATCATTGTGAACAACTGCACAAATTTTTGCGTTGTCAGAAAATAAATTGTTGCAAATGCAAAATAAATTGTTGAAAAATTGGCCTTGGCATTGTATGAAATTCACTTTTCATAATCTGAAATAAAGGAATATGTTATAATGCACATAATAAATTGAAACTATAAAATATAAAAAAAAAATATTCTTCAAACCTATGAAACTGTATTTAGTAAATAGTTATTTAATTATGGACAGAGCCTATTTTTTTCTCACATACGTAACTTGAATTATAAATATGAGTCGTATAAAGTAACAAGATCTCCAATAATATATTTCGACATTCACTCGAAATCGTAGAAAGTCTTACATTTTTCCGAATCTGGAGCAGAAACAGCATCTCCCAGACAAAAGAGAACTTTGTTTCAAACGGTTAGCAATCCAACCCGAAGATGAGTTACGACACTTTCTTCAGTCTCATAAATGTGTCACAAGGACATTTTGCTTCCTTATCTGTCTGGGATTCTACTCAAACCCAAAATATTTTATCAATAAATCATACCCGAATTTCCTTGACATTGAAACTTTTTACAATTCCTTTTTTGGAGGAAGTGAAATTTTTGAAAGTTTTTAAGAAATATGGAGAAAGATTGGAATTTTAAGAATGAATTGAGACAGAAACTTTTTTCTCGGTCTCTCACAAACATAACTCTCTGTTGCTTTATTTTTTAATTAAAGAAACACGCATTTTTCTTCTCTTCTATTAAATATTGAAGCAAATTGTTACTTCAAAAGAGGATTTCAGTAAAAAAATTTTTTTCATTTGGAGTACTAAAAGTTTATGGAAAATAATAGAGTAAGGCATAATTTATTAGAAGTCTAGCAAACTCATTGCTTCGTGCCCTTAAATTGTATTTCCAAAAATGGTGAAAGTAATTCTCCACAGTTATTTTTAATTATTTATAGGGAGTCTTATGTTAACCAACACATGTTACTAAATGATTCAATAAAACGACAAATGTTACGGGAACAAACATTGCGGAATGCTACCAAAATTCCAATTATTTTATTTAAAATTACAAAAGCTAAAGCAAATTGTCGCAATTCACAAAAAAACACATTAAAAATTATTTACAAAATTATTTATAAAAAATAAAGAACATAAAATTGTTTCAAAATTTTTGCACGTGCTCGAGCGGAGCCTGACAGTATTAACCCCTTCAGTCAGAATTAATAAATAATGGCGTTAGAATTTTTTTCTTTGGCTTACTGTGTACTACAGCAAGGTTAAAGCATAAATGAAATTGCAAGCCTGTAGATGAAAAATTTTAAAAAGTTACCCCATGTCCGGCATCCGGACATCACTTTAAAATGGTTGTCAAAGGATAATAAAATATTGTAGAAGCCTTTTAAATTGTAAAAAAAGATTAAAAAAACAAGAAATTACTTGAAAAACAAAATTCACCACAGAGCTATTTTGGGAAGAACGATGATTTTCTCGAGTTTTTTTGGAAAAACTAAAAAACTTAAATGATTCCATGACCGAAATTAAAAATTCTTGCAACGATTATATTTCTAAGAAAATCGAGAATCAAATTAAAAAAACAGTATGCAGTTTCGTCAAATATTGAATTAATAGGAGCTGTCCAAGGTTGATGTCCGGTATGCCGGACACCAGGTCTGAAGGGGTTACATTAATGGCTAACGTAAAGAAATAACTCGCGTTGCCATTGGAAGCCAATATAATTAAATCGATTATCTGCCTGAAGTAGCTATAATTATTAAATGTTAAAATGCCATGGACTTTTTATTTTTCAACCTCCAAAGAATCATGAAAAAGAGAACAGTAGAGAACAAAATAAATTTATTACCAAAAGTTATGTTCAAAGATGGCTACTTTCCGACCTAATCGCTGTGAAGATTCTGGCATTTGTCATATCGGTGGGAAAATTTTCCGATTCCCTCTTCGAAGAAGTAATCTTACCCAGTAACACCAGTAATCCGAGATGAGCCTTAACGTTGCTTTCAATTTCCTCATTTTTCTGAAAGTTTTGGCCTCCTTGCCATTTCTTCAATTCAGGGAAGAGATTAAAATCACTGGCCTCTAAGGCGGAGCTATAAGCCTGGCGGTAAAGCGGTCCCATTTAAGCTGCTCCAGAAGCTATTGGGTTATAACAGCAATGTGAGGCGAGCATTGTAATTAAAGAGGACAATTCCAGGTATCGGAATTGTTCTTCACAGACATCGCAAGATACATCTGCAATGACGTTTACAAGAAACGAACCTTCTGCTTGGAAAAAGCGAATAACACTATGCAAATCGCACTTCCGGAAGCAACAATTCTTTCAGTGAATATTTATGTGTCTTCAGCTCAACTCTAACTGGCAAGCTGGCGCCGCCAGTAGTTGAGGTTATGGTTAGAGACTTGCGCAGTCATCCACCGCGAATCTCCACCTCCTACCATAGTGTCTGCGTGGTTAGCAGCTCGATTTCGGAGGTTGAAAAGAAACGGCCTTCGTACATTTCGTCTTTTTATAAGTGACTGACATGTTGGATAAATTCGATGGCTACGCATCCATTCGAAATAAGTGCATCCATTTCTCTGGGGAATATGTAGCTACCTGAAACGAGGCTTAAAAAAGAAAAGGAAACAATAGTATACACAATAAGTAGCAAGTAAGAGTTAGAATATAATTTAACTTGAAAAATATAACAATAATTCATGGTAATCAAGAACGCACAAATATGCAAATTTTAAAACTCTAGAACATTAAAAAATGACTGAAAATCATTAAAAAATTCCTTCTTCATAAACATGAAACAAGTTAACTTAATTAAATGTGTGTCATAAACAACGAGAAAATAATGTCTCTTTCGGAATAGAAAATAATCAGATATATGCCTTTAACTCTAATAAAAGAGATTAAACATTTTTTGTGTTGCAGGAACACACCTAATTTTTCTTATAAAGATTTTCGTAAATTTTATTGTTATCATTCATCCGGATAATTAGCCATTTGAGCTCAATAAACGGGTAACCTTGCAGCATTTTTCTTTGTTCCAAAACAAATGTCTCGATAGTTCTTCGAAGGTTTTTAAACCATTGCGGACAGGTACGGCTCATAGAGTGCGCCAGTGGGTATGTACCATAAGCTTAGTAAAAAGTATCGAAAATGGAAAAGCTGGCCAACTCTCTAACCTCGTATTAAAATTCCTCTTACTTACTCTGATAGTTTCCACTGACGATGAATCAGTCAGTTTGCTCTGATCGCGCTTGAAAGTGCATGAAACGCTCACCATAATCCAACCTGGCTCACAAAACGGCGGAAAATTATCCCTATAGAGCAATATTCGGCTGTTCTGGAAGAATTAAGTAAAAAATACCAGATGAGGACGAATCTCATGCATTATATCTCGATCGAAAATTGACTGAGTACAGCGACCAATAAAATGATTTTGAGACGTGTGGAGGACAATCCAGTTCACGGAAAATAAAGTGATTCCATATATATATGTTAGCCAGCTGGATATAAGATTAGAGGTTGAATGGATATAAGTTATCCATTCAACCTCTAATCTTATTATAGCATAAACAATAAAGTTGTGTATGATTAAATAGGCCCAGAGTTGGAGAAAACGGGATGGTGCACCTAACTTGAATGCCCTAAAAAGCCACCTGTCCACAAAGAATTAAGATTTCATAGCCTGTGCATGTCCTCTATGTAAGTAGTAAAACAGGGAACTATAATTTTAAAAAAATGAACAAATAAGATTATTAGCATTAAGACATGATAGAGTTGGGAACAACCAGTGCAGGGAGAGACTGTAGAAAATGTTTCTATTCTGGAGCCCGACGATACATTGAAGTTTCAATGAAATAGCTGGTCAAATACTTTTGGACTTTTCAGGTGAAAATTTGAAAAAAACATTCTTCAATTCCTTTCATGTAACATGGATTGGTAAAAAAAGTATATTGTATAGATCATTTTTCAGTAGAAGCTGGAAGGTAAGTTTATAAGTAACGCACAATTGCCCAAGAAATAAGAAAATAATTGAGAAAATTTATTATTATGAAATGAAGACTGAATAGGCTAGCAAAAAGAAAGGTAGTAAAACTTATTCTTCACACTGAAAAGGTAGAGATAAACTTCCATCTTTAATAAAATTAATAACTGTTAATGCATCTGGCTTCATTTTTACGTTAGTATCAAGAATAGTTTGAGGAAAATCTCCTCGTCTGATACATAAAGGTTTGAAGTTGTCTACTCACTTTTGATCCCAACAGTCTCAATGTTCATCTAATGTTGTGTTCCGCGTTATCATCCTTATCCCCTTTACAGAAAGCGGATAACTTTTCTCTGGACGAGTTTCGATTTATTTGAAATAATATTAATTTCGATTTGTAAGTATAATTCAGTTAGGATTTAGTTATGCTACGAAAAGACATGAAAGGTATTTTAGGATGGACATCGAAATTTTTACCGTGATCAAGTGAAGATGACGAAAACTAAGGCTTCACTCCATCTTCAAAATTCCACACCTGTTCAGCATTGCTTTGCTGGTGCCGTGCAACATACATGATTCCGTAATTGCATTAAACTAACACCTTCAGAAAAGCAAGAACATATGTGGATTTATATAGAAGTGTTAGTAATATCAAATTAGTGTAATTTATTCGTATGACAAAGAAAATAATCTCGTAACTGTAACATATTACAAATGCGACCATGCTAGTCGGCTTATTGGAGTAAAAGCATATTACCTAGATGTAAAGGAGCATAATCAAGCGTTTTTGCTATACTTGTATGCATATTCAATGCGGAGATAGGTAAATGGAATGGCGCATCCTTTTGTCATCGCATTGACTTGCATGTGAATTTTCAATGCGCCTTTACTTCCTAAAAACAACTTTACTAACCTTCTATTGTGATTTTTCAGTTATGATAACACAATACATTCACAGTTTGCTTGTAGGTCTACTATTATACCCTTGAGAGGACCGCAGTGACTTAATGGTAAGGTCTATGCTTCGGGATCAGATCATTCCAGGTTCGAAGCCCAAATATGCCAATGATCTTTTGTGAATATTTGCCAGGTGCACTTTAAATATGAGCATAATTGACAAGTATTCTCCCAGTGGTGTGGAGTGGAAACTTGGACAGTAGGCTTCCGGCTAAGGAGTCATCCTCGTCCTTTAACCTTTTCCTTACAGGCGGTACAACTAATTGTACCAGAAAACATTTTACCTTTGAATGACGGTCTGTGCAATTGCTGTACCAAACACAAGTAGAGATTTCACTCCCCGCATTCAACCTAGTTTTTATGGTTTAATTCCCCGTAGCATGAAGGTTAACGCAGTTACAAATTACTGAGGCCGTCCAAAATAGCTATCGTATTTTTTAAAAGCAGAAAAATTTAAAATATTACCTCAAGGACAAACATAAGTTTCGTCTCACATAAATCTTTAATGTCTGCTTCGTTTTTTATTTTTAAGGGAAATGTAGTTAAATGTGAATGGATGGATATTTCGTTAAAATACCTATGTTATTTCAGTGATTCCCATAACGTGAAATCCGAGCCTAGATGGAATTTCCGATAAAAAATCAAAGAAAATTCAATAAAACTACATACTGAAATCAATATACGAAATGTTATGTTCTGCTTAGAAAAATAAAATGTAATCTTAATTATAAGTAAAAATGTACCTATACAAAGTCATTTTCAGATTATTTATTTAATATTTCAGAATAGAGAGGATGGGATGACAAATTTTAACAAAATTTATTGGAAAGTTTTAGGATTAGTGTAGATACGAAAATTTTGGTCTCGCTGATGGAACAGATGGATAGATGAAAATTATACTGCTAATAGCGAACACCGTTACATGATAATATATTACCCTTCTCCTTTTTTTCTCCAATAAGAAGAACATTCATTAATTGGTATCTTGTATTCTGACAAAGTCAGAAGTAAACAAAACATAAGTACGATTTTTTCTGACGTTCATTTGACGATGCACACTTTTCTGTCACTAGTGCTATTGCACCACTCACCCTGAGAGTTTCTTCTTTCATTACCGAGGACACCATACCAAATTATAGTTGTGGCGTCTGTTTCGCACAGTTTCAATTTTATTTTGTTTACTTTCGAGGCCGGAATGGAAGAAAAATAATGGATTTTTTTATAATAGACTTTATAGCTTTGGATGAAGCAATAAATTGCAGTTTTTATCTCGCAATAAATCAACAGTGTTCTTTTCCGTATAGTAGATAAAATATATCAGTATAAATAAATTTAGTCTGTATTGCTTGTCTTCTGGGATATTGATCCTGATTTCGAAATATTTCTGGTGATATTGGCATGTTCTTGAACAGCTTTGGAAAGGAAATATAGGCCAGACGAGCGAAAAAATTTTTATTTAATAAAACATTTTTTTTTTTGTATTTTCTTACTAAGACTTTCTCTATTTTCATACTAAGATTTACAGAAAAAAATTCTTACATTACATTTCTTGGTTCTATTGACAACTTATTTCCCCATAACTTAAACCTGCCATTCAGTTTCAAATTTGAATTATATTTATTTTGATATAATCTATCTATTTATATTTTTGTCCTATAAAGATTTTTGAAAATGAGAAAAAATTTGAAGATAAGAGAATTCGACATCTAATGCAACCTATTGCAAAATAATGAGAAACAAGCAATATAAATTAGAATAAACGATGAATCTATCTTATATACAACGGGATTTATAGGTTTTTCTTGTAAATAGGCAGGAGAGAACATAATATATTTTAAGCATTGTCGTAAAGATATCTGTGAAATTACTATATTTATCCTAAAACAATTTATAGTAGGAAAAATTAGATGCACTTGAAGATGAAATTATTCGTTTTGGCATTGAAAATTATATTAGATGTAAAGTCTCCAATAGATTAGTCTAAAGAAGCAAACTCCAGTCCTATGCAATAAATAAAACAAATAACAACCTTTCAAAAACTTATAACATACTTTTATTTCCAAAATTCTTGATTTATATCCCCCACATTAGCAGGCTGGTAACAGTTCTATATATTGTTTTTACTACACAGGCGGAGAAACATTATTTAAACGAAAAGTTATAAATTAGAACGAAAGAAGCGTTGTTGTCTAAAATACTCTTCATAAAATATCTAAATGATATTTTTAAGATCAGAAATATTTGATCCAACGAAGAGCATAATTTGCTGTTAAGAAATGATTGAAATTTTTTCAAAGTATATATTGGGAAAGTTAACTTAGTTTTCTCAGCATGCTGGGGCAGGCATCAGTTTGTAAATCTGGCGATAATTATTTAAAATACTAATGTAAAAAAATTTAGTTCAATGAAAGAACACTATTCTTCTCTTATTTCAGGGGTGGAAAGAATTGAAGAAAATTAATGGATGTGAATCTTTACATAATAGACTACAATGGAATAAGCATGCGACGATTACAGATGAAATGTGAACGCAATATACATGTAAAAAATATTAAGAATGATTCATTGAAGTTAAATAGCTTTATATATATATATATGTGTGTGTGTGTGTGTGTGTGTGTGTGTGTGTGTGTGTGTGTGTGTGTGTGTGTGTGTTGTGTGTGTGTGTGTGTGTGTGTGTGTGTGTGTGTGTGTGTGTGTGTGTGTAATATAAATATAACTTATTATATATGATCTTACATAAACAAAGTAAACAAGACATATCATGAAACCAATCCTATACTAAAAATTCATAATTTAAGCAATACAGCCAAATCTAAAACAGAATCTAAAGAATTGAAAATGCTATAGATACCATGAAAAAAAATTAAATTTAAACATTTATGTCAACATGTAAAAAACTCTGTTGTTATTAAAAGTATAGAAAAAAGGCAATCCATATATATGGAGTTTTCAACAATTAATATAGCTGCTTGGCTGTGGACAAGCTTAAGCCAGGTTAAATTATTTTTGCTGTACAAACCATCCTTGTTACTATAGTTGTTGAAAAAAACAGACAGGGTAATTTACCCTAAAATGAAAGAATTTAGGAAGAAAAATCATACACTTACTCTAACTAGAAAACATAACTATACGGAAAGGACTAAAAATCAAGATCAAAATATGTAAAACAACAGTATATTGCACTATTATATTGAACTAAAAACAATAAATACATATCAATAAACTACCCATACTTTCAATAAAATACCCATACTTATTCATTAAGCTTTAAATAATCAGTGTCTCTACCTATCCTTACCAGGATTCAACACTTTTAATATATACCGCCACTTATCCTGACATCACATATTTCCATAACAAGATTTCCAACTATGAAACTACAAAATTGAACAAATGAAATAATTAATTATGAAATTAAAGAATTAGTAAGAATTTTAATTAAAAATCTCAAAACCAGTTAATAAATGTAATACACTTAGTTATCTAGAAAATATTTGAAAATTGGAAAAACTGTATATTATAAGGAATATTTCAATTTAAAAATCGTTGCGCCATCTATGTAATAAATTTGAAACCAGTAAAACAAGAACCAAATTAGAAAAAAATTGCACATTACATGTAAAATATGAATAAACACAAACCTACCAGCAAAGAATTAAAATATTCCATGAAATACCAATAAGAATGCATTATTCTAAATGACCTAAATATTTCTTATCTATATAAACTCTTAAAAAACTATTTGATATTCCATAAACCAATGCATAACAATAAATTTTTTTATGTTCTTAATTCTATTATCATTGTCTGTTACTAAATTATTATTTCTAATTATATAATTTTTCACTGAATTCTTGAAGACAGAAATGCTAAGATTATTATCCCAATAAAGAAATTTATTAATTTGAAAATTAAATGCATTTCTTTTATCAAAGATATCTGTTACTATTTCATTATCTATAATTTTTGTATGTAGATCTAGAAATTCTGCAGTAGGAAGAATATTGTTTTCATCTCTAGTAACAAATGTTACGTATCGTCAATTCTTGAAAACCTTATGATGCTGCTGAATTATGCCATAAATGAATTAACTTGAAATATGGTTAGAATACAAAAAATCGAATGAACTTTTTGTGTCATAGTGTGATATCGGCCCTTCGAATGGAGCCATAACAGTCTGTTCTACTTGGGTGTGAAATATTGCATTTGAATCTCTGACGGTATAATGCAATTTCAGGCTTTCGATAATTCTAAGTTTTGAGACAAAATACATACTACGCTTGTTTAGCTATGGTTATATATATATATATATATACTGTGGTAGGATCTCACAAGCCAGACAGGTCTAATGTGATTACCTCGAAAACGCATCTTTCAGTCGTTCATTAATGGAATTCAGATTCAAATATTATTTAACACTTACCGTTACCACCTTAATTTTTAAATACACTCTTTTCCTTTTTTATCATCATATCTTTAATCTTCATCGTTTTCACAATGTAGATCGCTTTCATCTTTGTTTAATCGAAACTCCCCTAACCTTAGAAGTTTGGCGCAAAAGAAAGTAACTTGATATTTCGTAAACATCCGGACCCTACTTGACGCGTTATTTTCATTCCTTCATTCCTTTGTCGCGTCTCCCGTTAGCTGCATCCCTCATTCTTAGGTTCGTAAAATTATCTCTAATATTTGGTATTTCATTCAAAATTTCGAAATCTTGGTCTATCATAATATTCGGAGTAAAGGACAGTGTTTTTAGCTTTATGCTAGCACTGTTCGCAAAAAACATTATGATTTCTCTAATTTTTTTAGCGATTCGTATAGATTTTAGTTACACTGATGAGCATCTATACGCTTTCACCGATGAACTACAGTTTTTCCATTTAATTTCAACATTGATAGATTTTCATGACATTGATATATATATATATATATATATATATATTGAGTATGGTGTTCTATCAGAATACATTCACAGAGAATTCTCATGATTTATTTGGGGCAAGGACGGAGGGGTTATTAGGTTTCAGGTTTATTCTTTGTCTTTCTTTTTACTTAAAAGAAATAATTGAATCTCAAGTCTGCCCTGATCTTTAATTTCTATTTTTTTTTTTGGGGGGGGGGGGTGTTTGGCAGTTTTCAGAAGTGTATTACAGAGTCTTTTTTGTGTGCATGACAATTTTTAGATTTGTATTACAGAGAACTTAACTCTATTTTTTACCATAGAACATCTGATTACTCACTCTAATTATTTTTGGATTAACTGCAAAATAAACGATCAGAAGTTTGAAGTAATTGAATGGAATTCTAATGCCGTTACAAAACAACATTCCCTTTCCTTTATCCGATCATTCTTTTCCGTAAGAAAATTTAATATTACACTGCGGGAGATATCCCTTTCGGATCTATAACATTTCCATGCATAAGGATTCATAAATAATCCACTGAATTTTCACAATTATTTGAAATTGCATTTCAAATACTATCTGAAACTAATATTGTATGCTCTTTAATAAGTTCGGGTAAAAGGAAACAAAATCAAAAATTTAATGTCTTAAAAAAATTAGGTTGATGTCTTTGGATTAAAAATTGATGGAATTGATTGAGAGAAAACTTATTCTAATATATTTTAATGAAATAAAAATATAAAAAATTAGTTCTATAAATTCATTTCAGTTATGAAAATATTACTGTCAAACGAAGAAAATCTCATACACTTTTAAAATAATCAATCTTTTCAAGTTCTCTGCACTTTATGGAAACAAAAGCCAGACAGCTATATAACTGAAAATATAATTAGAAACTAAATTAGAATTCAAGAATAATTTATTAACGTTTCTTTGCATAAATATCCTCCATTTTCAAAACTCATATACAAGCTTTATAGTATTTTGAAGGTAAATAAACGAATCTTGACAGATGTTGCTTTCACTTCAAATTGAAGTCATGGATTTTCTTTAACCCATATCGTACCAAGAATTGAAAAAATTAATATACTTTCATAAAATCTTAAATATATGCTTCTGTAAGCCTATGTATATAAATAAAAACAAAAAACGTACGAAACATTTATTTGTTTCATCATTGCAAACTGTCCCAAAAATAGGGCAATGTTACAATCCACTGCAATTCGTTCTTACTTCGGTGGAATTTTGAGAAAGAATATTAAGTGTAGTCCAGCGTTACGTTTTTCATAAATATCTGCTGGTTTTGAAGATAGGATTTTAGCTGGCATCTCCTTTGTCGGTTTTCTGGATTTTTAAAGTAACATATTTATTTTTAAGCTTTAGAAAATTTTCATTAACATGGTGAACATCCAGATTTCTTCAAGATGATTTCCTTAGGATAGAAAGTCCGAAAAAGGCAACTTTTATAAGTCTTCGAAAATCACGCAGGCTCAGACTATCATCACTAAATAGTTGATTGACCTTTCATGAAGCAACAATTGCTGCATCAAACACAATAATAAATAGAGTACACTACAATTTTATTCCTTGAATTGAAGTAAAATAAGTCGCTGCATGATTATCTGACAGGTCAACTCTGTTTTCATCGTTATTGTAGAATGTATGTGCATTGGTAGCATTAACTGTTTTCTGCCACGTGAACATTTTAAACGGTATTCTAAAATACTAGCATCAAAATTATTTTCGAAAGTCAACAAAATTCAAGCATATGGAAAAGAGGGAAACTAGGTCTGCTTCGATGAACTGACTTAATGAGCTGTTGTTTGCGAATAATTACCAACCCCCGCGCATATCTGGCACATGATATGCACCTGCCAGACAGACTGTTAGGTGTCTGTGTCAGTTGTTGAGTGTCAATGTCCGGAATATTACAGAGAAAGAAAGGGCTATCTCCATTACTAACAGATAGGGATTAGGTAGTTGTAGATTGTACCATCGTCCTATTTTTAGGACAGTCGGGAATGCAAGAAAATATGGCCTTCTAGATAGTTTTTTGACAATGCTTTTTACGGGTATAAAAGTATGAATTATTAACTCTATAAATTTATGTGTATGTTTTCTTGGAGCTCAAAATTTTCAAAAACATTCGGTTGAATATGTAAAAGAAAAATTCTGCAAAGATCGCCATGTTAAAAATTAAAAAAAAATACCCAAAATTAAGTTAAACTTGCGATGAAGAAAAATATATAGTCAAATGACTCTTGAATTATAAATCCTCTTTAATTTGAATTCAAATATTAAAAAAATATATATAAAGGCCATTTACATGAGCTATCCTATTTTTAGCAGGATGAGGAAATATGGGTTAAGATCCTTGTTTTGATGTTATCTGTCGCAAAAATTTATGTTACCATCCACATAAAAGAATATTTTGTTAGATCTCCCAATTTTCTCTCAGTTTAAGAAATTGCTACAGAATTCTTCCAGGAAATACAGAAGTAAAGAATAATTCAATTTAATCATGTTATCAAATAGTTGAATAATCATTCGATGAAAATTACAGATACTCTAAGAGAAAAAACCTCTTATTTAGACGAAAAAAATTTCTGTGGAACAGGAATAACAAAATTATATTTTCATAAGAAATTCATGCTTATATTACTAGGTGCAAAAATATTAAAAGTATCTTGGATAAAGCACTGTAGTTATAAATAGACATAATTGAAAAAACATAAAAAAATATATCCAATATAAAAAAGGAGGTAAAATATATGCTAACTTATTAATAACAAAAATTAATAATTTTTATTATAAGTATAGGAATTCTCCCTGAATCCATTCATTTCTACATAATAATAATATTTGCTTTAAAAGTAGTTTCAGCAGCATGAGTTAGTTATAATTGTAGTTAGGAAATGCTTTAAAGATTCATTTTCATTTTTCTTTCTTTCTCAAATAAACTGTTTATCACCAGCAGACTACCTAGAACCATGTTTTTATTTTCTATGTTTGTACTGTGTTTACCGTATTAGCTTGTAACGGTGGTTCTTTGGGATTTCCATAAAACATAATAAGCAAAAATCCCCTATGGACCTATTAACATGCCATTTTTTTAAAAGAGTAGGCAACCAGTGGCAGTTTTCTCTCTATTTGCGAAATAGTTTTGAAAGAATAGTTCATATCAACAATAAATGCAAGATCTGTAAGTCATAGATATTTTTAAGAGTTCGTATAGATTTTTTTCTTCGATCACAATGAAAAGATATAAATCACATTAAAGTGGCCAGAATCGATAATCAATGTGTCTAGCTAATAATACCTAAATGGAAGATTTCATCTGTTTGCGCTTACATTTTTATGCGATTTCATTTGCGATGACAGACTGTTAAACTGTAATGTAGAATGAAATAAATTACATCGCAGCAATGTCGTGATATCCTGAATGTGATACGTCTGTTTTCCGTCTTTCTGCTAATGAACATTTTAATTCTAATAAAAAAATTACAATTTCTTTTTTTTTAATTTCTGGAAGTACTGAATGGGCCAAGACTTTTGTACAGGGTTCCCACTTCAGTCCTTGTAACTTCAAAATTGAGGCAGCTATAGTCTTAAAAGTGGTGATTAGGTATAGTAAAGCGCAAACGCGCTACGAGATAAGACCGCTGACAGCGCTACCTGGAAGAAAGCTGTGGAATTAGTGTTTCTATCTCTAAAACGGTAAGATAGAAGTGAACTACAATGTTGGAGAGAATTATCGATTTAGTTTAAAAACATATGTGGAATTAATGCTAAGAACAGAACACTTAAAATGCACGTTTGTTTATTAGTGATATTTTTTTATTTATTTATTTTATTTTATTTATTCAAAGAAAGCACACTACAGAGATGACTCCATTTACAGAGTGCATGATAAAAAGCATACAAAATCACGTCACAAAGTGAATTGAAAAAACACACAAAAAAAGTAACTGCAGAGAATACAACAGTTCCAAGCTCAAAACCTCATAAATTATAAAAATGTAAACACATAAATGTTTTGAAATGAAAACATACAATTACAAAAGCACCAGAAACATACCAAGGCCCCAAAAGTCCATGCCGCACACCGTCAAAATAGAATTATGAAAAAAAAGTCAGACAATATTTTTTTAAAAAAATGTAGAACACCAAATAGAAAAAAAACATTAAAAAAGCAAGGGTCAAAAATTCAAACACACACAAACACTAGATCAACGTATAAAAATCATAATATGTATAGTCAAGTGTAAGAAAAGAAAAAGAAATCAGGTCATGTATATAAAAGTTAAAAACAATTCGATTTAAAAACAGTAGGAGACATACGATAAATGTCCAGTTCAAAAGAGATCTTGTTAAAAGTCTTATAAAATTTATACAACGAGAACCTGTCAATATATTTAAATCTAGAATACACATTAGGAAACGAACCCTGGCTCCTCAATGATCTGGCAGGCACAGCGAAATTTATAGCGCTCAGTATATCAGTACAATCGATC
This sequence comes from Araneus ventricosus, assembly GCA_013235015.1. NCBI lineage: Eukaryota > Metazoa > Arthropoda > Arachnida > Araneae > Araneidae > Araneus > Araneus ventricosus. The sequence continues at coordinate 33,986 of BGPR01008890.1, read as the reverse complement.
GAATCATTTATTACCTTGTAGAAGAAAAGAACACAAGAAACATCTTGTCTGGAACACAAACTAGGTATATTAAACATATCATGTAGATAGGAAGAAGATATATCTTGTAAGTAAATTCCATTTTTCTTGTAGAGCAAATATCGCAAGAAGTTGTCTTGAATTCGCTCAATAATTTCAATTTTATTACGGTAAATGGGATCCCAAATGATACTACAATATTCCAGACTGGATCGTACATGAGCGTAGTATAAAACCTTCAGGACAATTTCGCTCGAAAATTCCTTAGTTTTGCGTTTAAGAATTCCAAGTCTACGATATGCCTTAGAGACCATGGAATTAATGTGTTGGGAAAAATCAAGTTTAGTGTCAAAGATGATACCTAGATCCGTGACTGAATTAGAGCATGATAAAACAAGATCATTAATTTTATAAACATGATTCAAGGGCTGAGATTTTCTAGTATAACTAAGAATACTACATTTTTCAATGTTCAGATGTAACTTGTTGACTGTGCACCACTTAAAAAGGCAATCAAGGTCACTCTGCAGAAGGACAGCATCTAGATTGGAATTCATTGAACTAAACAATTTCAAGTCGTCAGCAAATAAAAGACACTCAGAGTACTTAAAAACACTAGTAAGGTCATTAATGAATAAAATAAAAAGCAGAGGTCCAAAATTAGAGCCCTGTCGGACACCGGAAGTACCCGAGAACTCACGTGAAACAGCATTATTAAAATAAACATAGAGCGACCTATTACATAAATAAGAATGAAACCAATCCATCAGGTTAACATGGAAACCAAGACCATGCAACTTATTTAAAAGAATGCCAAATCGATAGAGTCAAAGGCCTTCGAAAAGTCGGTGTAAATAACATCAAGTTGTGAGCCAATTTGAAATGAAGAAATAATCTTATTTGTCAAGCAAAATAAATCAGTGGCAGTTGAACGTTTAGGAATAAAACCGTGTTGAGATGGAGAAATTAAGTTCTTAACTTGGTGGAAAAGTCTTTTATGTATTATACTTTCAAAACTCTTAGACCTGGGACTTAAAATAGCAATGGGTCGATAATTTTTACAATCCTGTGCATCTCCTTTTTTTAAAACAGGAATAATTCTTGCTTGCTTCCAGACATAAGGAAATACGTTTGATCTCGACGATAGGTTAAACAAAATAAAAAGGGGATAAATGAAAAACTCTGCACAACCCTTAATAATAAAAGAAGGAATGTTATCCACACCAACAGTTAGAGAATATTTTAATTCCCTGATTGCCAAAACCACATCATCTTAAGTAACGCTGTCGATTTTAACCAAATCACCGACACAGTTGCTCTTGAACTCATTCTTTATATCATAGTTTGTGCTAGGTTTGAATACAGATTTAAAATAGTCAGCAAAAGCATTTGCAATTTTACCATCATTCTCATAACACACGTTATTATAGTATAAACTGTTAGGTGAATTGTGCTTTGTATTATTAAAATAAGACCAAAATCTTTTAGGATTCGAAATTATATTATTTTTCGTGAGCCGCAGATATGTGTTATAATCTTTTTGGATACTAAACTTAACAGCTGAGCGTAGAGTTCTAAATTCATCGACTGAATCAGGATTTACACATTTTAAAGCCAACCTTCGGACCATGGCTTTCCTTTTTAACAATCTTCTAGTTTCAATTGTGTACCAGAAGGGAAATCTCCTAGTAACAGTTTGTCTTAAAGGAACAGTACGATTAAAAACATCATTTAAACATTTATAAAAGCTAAAAACTGCTTCGTCATTGTCATTAAAATTAAGTAGAAAACTCCAGTCAATCTCACGGAACAAATACCACATAGTTAAAAAGTCAGCCCTTTTAAAATTATATCTAGATATATTCACATTCTTCCTATTGGGGTGGTCAGCAACAAAACAAATGGAAATTGATAGAGCAGGATGATGCTTGTCCTCGGGAACCAAAGGTTTATCACTGTGCCTGACAGAAATATGACTAAAATCAATATCAGTTAACATCAAATCAAGAAATTTATTATTGCAATTAAAAGTATTGTTAAATTGAGCTAAATTGTAAAGATTCACAAAGTTGGATAATTCGTTTACAAGTGGGAGTTCTAAAGAGTCAATATCTTCACAAAGCCAGGTCTCGGTAATTAAAATAACATCTTGATCGTCAGAAGCCACAGAACTGTAAAAATCAGAAGTTTTGGTGCAAAGACCACGTACGTTTTGATAAAACATAGTCATTTCGAGACTGTGGGTGTTGATGAATTCGATTCGGGAAGACTGATGACTAATTCAGAAGTAACTGCTTGAGAAATCTGGTTTTTTCTAAGTTTGCCATAAAACTCAGTGATAAGGCAACCCTCAGGCCAAAATGATGCATCTAATAATAGCTGGAGGTCACATTCATACACCTCTATGTGGAAAGACGCATAGGATTGAAATTTGGTTTTAAGTCTGTTGCATTGCAGATATTGCAATTTCAGCGAACTCAAGTAGTTGGTAATACCGTTGACAGCAGTACTAGGACCCAATCTAGATAGAAAAATTGCCTTTCTCTTAGGCATTTTACCAACAATTTCTAGGTTAGAATTTTTTCCAGCGCCATTTAATACAACTTTCGAATTTGTCTTTTTCTTCTTGACTACATGACTAATGACTTTAGATTGACCTTCGGGTAAAGCAGAGGTAGATTGAGCCACAGAAGTGTACGTTGAATCTTTAGATTTTACTACGGCTTCGAAAATTTCCTGTTGTAGACTAGGTGAAACGGGTGAGACAGGTTCATCAGACTGAATGCTATCGGTAGATGGGCTTAATAGGTTAGAAAAACCATCAACTTTATTGTAAATGTCATGGCGGAAAGAAGCAAACTCGTTTTTTAACTCAATAAAAAGATCCATGATCGTACCTGAATGATCCGAGGCCATTCTACTGTCAGGAACAACGAAGGAAACTGCCTCGATGTATAGGAGTAAGATGTCAGACCTTAAGATTCGAAAAATCATCCTTATCTTGAGCATTAGAAGATTTCTTTTCAGAAATTTTCTTAAAAATGTTCTGCAAATCATTTAGTTTATCCCTAAAAAGCTTCACCTTAGCTTCACGCTCGGAATCGACGTTCACAGCTTGCGACATGTTGCCACAAGTGATTCGAAACTGTGGCGTCACTAAACGTGGATGAAAGGAGTAAAAGTTGTTTTTCGGACAAAAATGATCTTAACACACTGTGGGGATACCTGAAACAGAGGGCAAACTTTTCGCCAAAACTGAAGGAGATTCGACAGTGTATTACTTATGGTGCCAACTGATATGCTAAAATTATGCAACTTGAAATTCAAACAAGGTCCAAATGTGTATTATAGCTAATGTAGAATATTTTGAACCCCGAAAATAAAGGTATCTTATGATAATTATTTTTTTCTCTCCTTCTAACAAGTTTCGACAGGTAAAAGTTTCGGAAATCGCAAACAAATAAATGCGTGTTTGAAGCCTTTGTCGTCAAGTCCATTAATGCCCCTGAGATGTCTTTTTGTTTTAAATCGATAATATTCTATAACTTTGTAAGTGACTTTTCTACCTCTATATTGTACCGTTTTCGAGATAGGAACATTAATTCCACAGTTTCCCTCCATTTGACACTGTATTAGGTCTCATCCTGTAACAAATAGCCACTTTAATATAACTAGATATCACTTTCATGAATATGCCTGCAGTCGTTCCGAAGTAAAGGGTAGTGTAAGGGATTTTAGTGGGCACCCTGTATATCTACAAAAATGCAAGGAACATATGTATACAGGGTATCCCAAAAAAAAGGGGAAGAAGTGTTTATATTTCCTTAAATCGTCACTCTAGACGCATACTTCCAATTACAAATTTCATCAAATATGGTAAGAATTTGTTTCAAAATACTTTGGCTTCTAAGAGGATTGATAATATATCGAGAGTATTTTGCACTCTGGGGACCGAATAAAAATTAAATTTTTATACGGCCACCATAGTGTAAAAATGTCAATTAGTGAATCGTTTTCCTTGCATTCTCATAGAAATTATTCACATACAATATCACGCTTCTATATGCGAAACTTATAGAGATATAAGAAGACAAATTAACTGACTTATATCACTTATCCATACATCTGACCGCTGTTTGATCCAGTCTTTCGATGCACATTTCAGGGAAAATATACATATTTCAATAAGTTATTAAAAGGGGGGGAATCAGGTAATAATAATGCATTTTTTATCTCCCGTTAAATCTAAAAATATTCAAAAAATACATTAATTCAAATATTTACAATAACAGTTCATCTTGTGAACGTTCGAAAAATATCCAAATCAATGACGGCTCATCTGCTCAGAAACAAGCAGTGTTGTAAAAATATAATTAGAATACAATTGAAAAACAATTTTTCAAAAATTGCTTTACCTTTAAATAGCCCAAACTTGTAAATATCTAAATTGCATTTTAGAAGATTACTGTTCCATACTTTTTTAGTGACGGATTTCTAAAAACAGAAAACGTATCCGCAGTAATCAGAAAAATTCCCATTGAGGATACATGAAAGTAAATCCGACACATAAAAGCAACCATTGGGAGAGAAATAGAAGAAAAACAAATTAAGAGCTCAAACGCTAACATTTGGTGAGACTGGAGAGAGGGGGGGGGGGCGCGATAAAAGAAAAGAAGAGCATTAGTTGGCGTAGAGACAAACAGCATCTGAAAACCACTTCTGCCGAAGTTCAAAGAAAGTTCAGTTATTCGTCTTCACCCTTAATATGATTTAGTTGAGCGCAATGAGCGGATTTTCGTGCTTTCCTAAACTATTTAGTATGCATGCCCCATGCTATGTCTACCCTTCTTTTTCATTCATTTTTACTCTCTTCTTTTCACGTTTTTATCTTTTTCCGTTGGTAATCGAAGTCTCCGAGAGGAGAAATTAGCAAATAGAAACAAACACGAAAATACGAATTCTTAAAATATGTTTAATGATAGAAAGAAGAAGCAAAAACTTGCCTTTCCTTGCCTTACTGCATTTTCCATTTCCAATCAACAGTTGCTCTTACTTAAAATTATCTTATCTTCTTCCTTAGAAATCCTGTAAAATATCATACAAGAAGACCCTAAGAATTTTTTCTCGTGCGAGCATCTATACGCTTTTACCGATAAATTACAGTCTTTCCATTTAATTTCAACATTGATTGATTTTCATGACATTGATATATTTTCCACAAATCTTTTTGAATTGCAGCATTCTTTGCGTTTGTGTTTTGTATTATTTTATATTATCTTCCCCTTTTGTTTATTTGCTCCCTATAAGAACTCTCGGCAATTTCTTTCCGCAGATTTTTTTCTTGACATTTTGTGAATTATGAATGTTTATGTTGATTATGTTGTTTTTTACAATTCTGTTATGATTGTTTCTTATTTGTTATATATATATATATATATATATTATACAAAGAGATGCCTTGCGAGAAATCTCAATGAATGATTAAAGTCCCCTTTCGCTCACATAATGTTTTCGTTTCTTATAATTAATTTGACCAGTTACTAAATCATACCTAAATTTATATTTTTTTTAAACATCGGTTAGCCTCCTCCTTGCCTCTTCAGGGTTCCGAGAGGAAATATTCTTCTTTTTTATTAATAATGCTATTTATAATGAAAGATTCATCAATAAAATTACCTTCATTCGAAGAGGAAAACAGAATATGACATCCATTTGTAATGAACACAAAAATAGCCCTCCATTTTTATCAACTGCTTATGAAGGAAAAAGTAGTATCATAAAAGACATTTTGGTTTAATCCTCCAGGGATCAACCTAAGCGTTTCCATTTCAGCAAATCCTTTTCATGCTGTGATATTTTTGGTGTTAATACCACAACAGGATTGATTTTACACTGCCACTTCGTAATTATTTATATTTAAAATTTATTTATCAGCTTTGAAAGCTTTGGGGAAATTAGTTTAATAGGTTTTTCGGAATCCTCTTAGAGAATCTTTATGATAAGAGGAAAATTTTATTGATTATTACATCATTTTTTTCATTTATGAAAACTTAAAAAATAGCAGAAGTGGTAAATCAATGAATTGGTTTTGTAAAAAGAAGAAATTTATAGAAAAATAAAAATGCACATAATATTTCGAATCATTTAAATTTCTTATTAATTATTGTAATTGATTAGGGACTTGGGTAAAAAGCTGTTAGTTAGGAAAGAATTTCAAAATGCAATTTTTTGAAAATAGTTAACTTTGCAATTTCACTATTTTCGAATGATACTAATGATAAAGATAAATATTTATCTAGAAAGTTCTGTTCAAAAAGTGGCGGAAATGCTTTCTGTTCTTTCAAAATTAGGCTTCATGGATGGATAGCGCTGTAGAATCTTGATTTAACATAATTAGCAAGTTCAAATTCTTGCTGGCCACTTAAAGTGTTGGAATTACAAAATTTGGTTTGCATTTTTCAAGTGAATTAGATTTAATTATATTTACAATTTTTATATATTTTTAGACTTAGTGTGATTATGTTATATATGTACAATTATTAGTTTTCATATATTACTCTGTTTAAAGTTTTTATATTATGGTTGAAATTAAGGTTTTTACAAAATTTACAAAAATTCTCAAATTCCCAAATAGCTCCAAATGTACATTGTTCTAACTTGTAATTACTCTATGCAGATTCACATCACAAAAATTATCTTAACCTATTGATAAAAATGTGAGTTATTTCATACATAGATTTTTCACTGACCAATAATTTGAAAGAAATTGGATTTCCAAATTATATATTTGTAGCGGTTGAATAGCTGTATTCCATCAGAGTGGTTTGAAATAAAAAATTAAAATTTATTCCCGTATTTTTTTACACTATAACGAAACAAAATTAGTGTTCAGAGAAATCAAATAGTCGACTGCTTCGTTTTCAGCTATAGCTAAAACGTCAATATTTCCATTTATAATTTCTAAATGTATCGAAAATGCAGAAAAAGATATAAAAGAAATCTAAATTTGCAGCACTTACGTACGTTTCGGTTAAATTTCTTATATCAATAAATTTACCATTTTAGAGGAAGACAGGAATGAATAATCTTTATCTATATTAGATAGAAAAATTAGTCGATTGAGAAACATATGATGGTAATGAGAGTGCTTAATAAATTAGCTAAACAACATTCAAAATTTTACAAAATTTGAGTTTATTTGATAAAATTTACTATTTTATTTTTTTTCCTCGTTACACGAATGCACGTTAGATTTATAACAAATTTTACAACACTGATCAAAATTACTTTGTTTCAGGAAAACTGTTTACCACGAATAATAATAACTGCATTTAATAAAAGTGTGTTATGAATTTATTCGTTCTATTGAAAAGAATATTTTACTACAATCGGTTTTGAATTCATAACAGAATTGCATAAATTTGTTTTTAACGCTTTATCTGTACTGTCTGTATCTTATAACTATGAACTAAACATATACATGTGGTGCCAGACTGACGGCAGCCCCCGTCATCCCCGCCGCGCCTCTAGCAGATCTAAGCAGAACCCAGTAGTTGACGCTCTGACATCAAGACGGGATGCAGAGAACGACGCTTGCTCAACAGACAATCTTAACGAAGAAAAGATGTGTAACTCTGCAGCTACAGTTGATTGTGTTGATTGTTTTCTATACATAGCTAATCATTTTATTTTATTAAGCCATTTAACTGTAATTAGAAATCATCATTAAATCTTTTCATTTAAAGAAGCAGTGTTTTGTTGGCCATCCCTGACACCCACAATTCAGAAGTGGGATGAAGCGCAAAAATTTTTGACTATTGATATGGACGAATGAACATGATCAATAAGAAAGATATGACGCAATAATTGAGTGAAGTGTGAAATAATTCTCTAGACTGTGAAAATTTAGCGAACACTGAATAACTTAAACTTTGTGACAAAGAAACTGTGAAAGTGGGCATTGTTGATTATTTACGAAACCGGATTATATCATTTCTTCTTAAAGGGGTAAGTCGCATTCATTTTGTTAAAATGACTACTTTAAATGGTATTCAAGAAATTAGCACTGCATTGAAGAATTGTAAAACAGAAAAAATAAAGATTTTGCATAAATTCCTTTTCGGTTTACATGGTGACAGATCAAATCGAAAGAGAATACGAGAATTTATTGGATTTGATTTTCAAGTCGACAGTGTCGAATTTGAAAAAAAGTTAGGAAGTGTGGATGAGTTATTTTCGCTGAACGAACTCATTACGATATGTAATATTTTAAATATTTCATTTGATGGCTCAAAGCCGGAAGTATCAAAAAGAATTCTTTCTTTCTTGTGTAACCTTGAAGCGTTAGCTGAAACTTCGCGGGCAGATATTGATGAGTCAGACATTGACGAAGAAATGGCGAATGATTTCGGAAAAGAAAATAAAAAAAGCGATTCTTTCGAAGGTGAAAGTTCAAATAAAAGAGATTCTTCCATGCAGTGTGAAGCGCAGTGTTGTGAAGTGCAATGTGATGCAAATAAGATTTATGATATGCAATTTCTTGATAAGTATAGAAGCTCTGTCGTTCAGAATACTGTTATAAATTATTCCGATATCGAAAGTGCCATTTCAAAATTTAAGGTATGTGACTACCCCAAAATCCTCGTTTTGGTGAAAATTTTCGAATTTTTTTTTTATGTGTTCATTTTATAGCCCATACATTTAGGATTCCAAAACTGCTTCAGTTTTGTTTTTACGATAATTAGAAGCGAAGTTATAGTATAATTAATAAACCGGAAATGGGTTTCTTGATACCGGAAGTGGTCGTTTAAAGAGACGTGAAAATGTAAACAATTAGTTTGAACGACTATTTTGTGACTTTTAAGCAATATAAATGCCCAAATCTTTTTTAAAATATAGATCTACGTTTCCTTTATTTAATAGTTATTAATTTTATTTGCATCTGGCAGCTGTTTTTGTATTCAAGTTTGTGTTACTGAACGGCAATACTATTATCGTTTGCAGTTTGTTTACACTGTTATTGTAAAAGCGTTATTCTTGTTTACTGGCTATTTCTCGATATTTTTAGTGTCAACTCTTTTATTTATCTTATTTTAAGTTTAATTTATTTATTAATCACTTCAAAATGCCAAAAGCTAGGTCTAAGAAGTTTAAAAAGCGTAGCTTTCATGGAAACAGGCACAGAAATTCTGTCCCCAAGAATAATGTATCTACTGCAAATGCAACAAAATTGAACACTTTGGAAAGTTCTGATGGGCTAGAATATGACTTTCAGGAGTTAAAAGGAAACAGAATAATTGATATCCAAACTTTACTTGGAGTATTTTCGATTCTTTCTTGTCCAAAATGTTTTGCAACTGGATTGAAACTGACTGAAGATTCTAAAGAAGGACTTTTCTCAAACTTTGCTATAGTTTGCAAATGTGGATTTATGGCTGGATTTACATCAACTCCCAAAGAGAATAAAAAGTGTTCTTTAAATACTTTGTTGGTATTTGGATTGAGATTAATGGGCAGAGGATTTTCTGCTGGGATGAAATTGTTATGTACTTTAAATTTGCCATATGTTTGCAAGAAAACATTCAGAATTCATGAACTCAAACTGTTGGAAGCAGTGAAGTATAGTTGTGAAGAAAATATGAAAGCTGCATCAAAAGAAGTGCAAAATTTAAAAAAAACCACAACTTGTGGTGTTTCTGTTGATGGCACGTGGCAACGGAGAGGCTATATGTCACTAAATGGCTGCGTCTCAGTTATTTCCATCGACACTGGGAAAATATTGGATTTGGAAGTTATGACGCAATATTGTAAAATGTGTGAAATGAACATCAAATGCGACCATGAATGTTCCAACTACAAAGGTTCATCTGGAAATATGGAATCTGTTGGAGCTTTCAGAATTTTTGAAAGATCCGTTATGAAACGAGAATTACAATACACTGAATACTACGGAGATGGTGATTCCAAGGCCTTTTTGAAAGTGAAGGATATCTATGGGGAGGACACAGTTACAAAGCTCGAATGTATAGGACATGTACAAAAAAGAGTAGGCTCATGGCTTAGGAAATTAAAAAAAAAAAACCAAAGGACTCGGTGGAAAAGGTAAATTAACCGATAAATTTATCGACAAGCTTCAAAATTATTACGGCATTGCTATCCGCAGCAATGCTGGAAGTATCGAAAAGATGCAGTCTGCAGTAATAGCTGCTTTCTTTCACTGCTGTTCTAGCAATCGAAACCTCATGCATGGGCAGTGTCCAGATGGGAAAGACAGTTGGTGTCGATATAAGCGAGCTTTATCCGACAAAAGACAATATTTGGAAAAATCACCAGGTCTCCCTAATTCTGTCATGAAAGTGATAAAAGCAACTTATCTAGAACTGTGTGACAAAAACTTGCTAAAAAAATGCCTGCATGGTATGACACAGAACAATAATGAAAGTTTCAACAACGTCTTGTGGACTATTTTACCGAAAGAAACATTTGTTCAGCAGAAAACTTTGTTTTTAGGTTCATATATTGCAGTTTTATTGTTTAATTCAGGATATTTAGGACTGTTACCTATTTTCAATTACTTAAAAATACCAATTGTTCCACTGACACTAAAAAAATATATGGGAATCGACAAAGAGAGAGTTATGAAATCGAAACGTCAATCGTTACCTTCCACAAAACTCTCCAGAAAAAAGCTAAAAGCTAAAAAAAATCAAAATTAGTTAAAAATGAAGTTAAAGAGGGTTTGACATATAAATATGGTGAATTTTAAGAATGCAAAGTGGGTAGAAAATGTTTTGTGCTGTATTAAAATCTTTAAATGTGTTTTCTGAGAAACTGTGTTTTTCAGTATTTGACTTTACGCTAAACATCACAACAAAAATTCTTTTTAAGATATTGAATTGAAAGTTTGAGAAAATGTTTTAATCAGTTCTATCTGTGTTATGAACTAGAATCTAACCCCTATCTACATATTTATTTATTTTATTGCCTTTTTTGTTAAACGAAACGTTAGTTTTTTTTTTAATGAGTTTTGGCACAAAATTTGGAATATATCAAAAACTTTTAGAAATTTTGCAAATCTTTTAGTTCATAACACAGATAAAGATGTTATTAATGTACTGTATAAATATTATTGAAATATATTTATAGGAATTTTTAGTAGAAGGTTTGCCGTAACTGTAATTTTTTACTAAAATTTTACTAAAAATTGTCAATATTTCCAAAGTCAAAAATAATTTCATAGAAATTACATTTAAATTCATAGTTTTATGTTCCATTTTAATTAAAAACATATTTCTTTAATTGAAAATTCAAATATTTAAAAAAAAGTGCTCCGAAGGTAGTCACATACCTTATTGCAGAATCGCATGAAAATATAGCTAATTGGTTAGATCACTTTGAAAACATTTCCCAATTGTTAAGTCTGTCAGGCTTACAAAAGTTTATCTTTGCTAAACGGTCGGCTTGGTGGAACTGCCGCGCTTTTTGTAAGAACGGAACCTGAAATTAATTCGTGGCAAAAGTTGAAACAAGCGTTGATCGATGAATTTTCTTTTGAGATAAATTCAGCTCACTTGCATGAACTCTTGAGTAAAAGAAAAATGAGGGATTCTGAATCCCCTCCAGAATACTTTTTTAAAAATGATAGAATTATGCAGTTCTGGGAAAATTGAAGATGCCGCTTTAACGCATTATGTTATTAAAGGTATCAGTAATAGGCAAGGAAACAAAACAATTTTGTACGGATGTAAGAATGTATTTGAATTTAAAGAAAAACTTAAAGTTTATGAAGTAATAAAGAGTGATTACGCGAAAAGTAAAGGCGGTTTCGATAAAACCAAAGCAATATATGATTCCAATCCTAGATATAATTATTTTGATAAATTAAAACCGAAACAAGGGCATGATGATAGATTCAACTCTAAAAACGAAAGTGCAAATAAAGTAAAATCAAGTGGTGGGTTTGAAAGAATGAAATATAATAATTTTGAAAGTTGCAAGAGTAAATTTTGTTTTAACTGTGGTGACCCAACTCATATCTCACGATTCTGTGTACATAAGGATAAAGGATTTAAATGCTTTGAATGTGGAGCCTTCGGACATAAAGCTTCAGAATGTGATAAAACTAAGTCTAAACCAGAAGTAGCCACTTTGGACGATAAATTCAAACCAAGGCTTGACAATAAAGTAACAATTGAAGATATAAGCGTTAATTCACTTATCGATACTGGAAGTCAAGCGACACTGCTTCGTAAATCAGTGTTTGATAAATTAAATATGTGTAAATTGTACCCATTGAATCTCTCTTTAGGTGGATTTGGTAAATGCAAAGTAAACCCATTAGGTTATTTTAAGGGTAACATTAAAATTGATGATTTCAAGTGTAATGCAGATATATATGTTGTAGAAAATAATGTTATGTCTTATGATGTGATTGTTGGTATGAATGTATTGATGCAAGGTGAGACGGTAATTAATGAAAATGGAATTGTGATTAAAGAAAAATTTCAGCGTATAGAGGAAGTTGACTCATTATCCGTCCTACCAATTGATGTAACCCCTAACGAAATTGAACTAAACATTGGACCTGACGTTCCAAATATTTTTAAAGATAAGGTGCAACAATCAATTTTAAATTACGTACCGCACAAAACTAAAACAACAAATTTTGAATTGAATATTTTGGTAAAAAGTAATGAACCTATTTCTCATCAGCCTCGTAGATTACCGTTTTCAGAGAAAAAAATTGTCCAAACTCATTTAGCTGAATGGTTAGAACAAGGGATTGTAGAACCATGTTCTTGAGAATACAATAGCCCAGTGGTAATCGTCCGAAAGAACGATGGAACCCCTCGAGTTTGCATTGATTATAGGAGATTAAATAAAGTCGTTGTAAAGGATAGATTTCCTCTTCCATTAATTGAGGATATTTTAGACGCGTCTTCACTACTATCGATCTTAAGAATGCATTCTTCCATGTTGATGTAAACAAAGATAGTAGGAAATATACCTCTTTCGTCACCCATGAAGGCCAATATCAATTCCTTAAGGTCCCTTTCGGATTATGTGATACTCCAGCCGTGTTTCAAAGGTACATGAACACCATTTTTCGAACTTTAATTAATGATGGTATTTTTCTCCCGTACTTGGATGACATCATCATTTTATCTTCTTCATTTGAAGAAGGAATTGAAAAAGTCGAACGTGTTCTAAGCATTGCTAGTGAATATGGACTAGAGCTCAACTTTAACAGATCTCATTTTTTGAAGAAGCGCATTGAATTCTTGGGCCATGTCGTTGAAGACGGTAAAATCTTCCCATCTACTCTAAAAACTAAAGCTGTCCTTAATTTTCCGGAACCAGCTAATCTAAAACAAATTCATAGTTTTTTTGGGACTCACCGAATATTTTCGAAAGTTTATCCCAAAATACTCCACTATTGCTAGACCATTAATTAATCTCTTGAAGAAAGACCGAAAGTTTAAATTTGGCGAAGAGGAAAGAATCTCATTTAACCAGTTAAAATTAATGTTAGCTGAAAAACCTGTATTAAGAATTTATAACTCTAATTACGAAACTGAATTGCGCACTGACGGTAGTTTAGAGGGATACGGAGCTATTTTAATGCAGAAATCCCCTGATGATAAAAACTTCCATCCCACCTATTAAATGAGTAAGAAAACAACAGACGCCGAGAAGAAATATTCTAGTTATGAACTTGAGGCTCTTGCTGTGATAAAGGCAGTAAAGAAATTTCGTGTTTACCTATTAGGGATTCCTTTCAAAATTGTAACAGACTGTTCCGCGCTCGAAAAAACTATGCAAAAAAGACTTGGTTACTCGCGTTGCACGTTGGGCTTTATTGCTGGAAGAATTTGATTACGTCATTGAGCATCGTTCCGGTACACGGATGACTCATGTTGATGCCCAAAGTAGGTCTCCCATAAACATATTTTGTATCTCATTTGATAACATCTTACCGAGATTAAAATCAGCTCAAGATAATGACAATGAAGTAAAAGCAATAAAAGAATTATTAAGAATTTCTGCTTACGAAAACTATTGCGATCGAAACGGAATTTTGTATAAATTTGTTGAGGGTAAAGAATTAGTAGTTGTGCCTGACAGTATGCAAACCGAAATTATAAGAAATGCACATGTAAAAGGACATACTGGAGTTAAATACACCGAGAAACACCTTCAAGACTATTAATACATTCCCAAACTTAGACAAAAAGTAGAGAAGATCATATTCAACTGCGTCCATTGTATCCTGATAAATCAGAAAAGAGGAAAGAAGGAGGGTCTTCTGCACCCGTTACAAAAAGAAGACACGCCGTTGCACACGTATCACATCGATCATCTGGGACATTTGGAGAGTACGAATAAAAATTATAAATATGCTTTGGCAATCATCGACGCATTTACTAAATGTGTATGGATTTATCCTACAAAAAGCACAACATCAGCTGAAGTGATAGCAAAGTTGGAAATTCAAAAAGCTGTGTTTGGAAGCCCTTTCCATATAATCTCTGATAGAGGTACAGCTTTTACCTCTGGTGATTTTGCCGATTATTGTGCCAAAGAAAAAATAAAACATCATGCAATTACGACTGGCCTGCCAAGAGCCAATGGACAGATTGAACGTATCTACCAGACCATCATATCAGTTCTTTCAAAATTATCCCTGGAAAATCCAAACAAGTGGTATAAGTTCACAAATGAACTACAGCAAACGATAAATTCCACCTATCAACGAAATATCGACACCACACCTTTCTAATTGCTTTTTGGTACTAAGATGAATACTGTAGGCTTAGATAAGCTCAAAGAAATGGTCGAAGCTCAATTCCAAGCCAATTTTGAAGCTCAAAGAGAAGAACTGAGAAAGCATGCAAAGCAGCAAATCTTCAAGATTCAAGAAGAAAACCGGAAAACGTACAATTTAAGAAGACGAGAACCAAAACCCTACAGAGTTGGAGATCTTGTTGCCATCAAAAGAACTCAGTATGGACCAAACCTGAAACTTAAGCCGAAGTATTTTGGACCCTACAATATCACTAGAGCAAAAGGAGGAAATACCTGCGACGTTATCAAAGAGGGAAACCACGAAGGAATCAATTTTACGACAGCATGTGCTGAATACTTGAAACCCTGGAACACGATGTCGAAACTCTAATATCATGAACTTTTTTTTCAGAACTTTGTAATCTTCGATTTCTGCTGTGTTTCTTTTTCTCTCTGTTTTGTTTGTATAATTGCAGTGTCGTCTGGAGGACCAGCCGAATCCAGGAAGGCCGAGATTGTGATGCCAGACTGATGGCAGGCCCCGTCATTCCCGCCTCTAGCGGATCTAAGCAGAACCCAGTAGTTGACGCTCTGACATCAAGACGGGATGCAGAGAACGGCGCTTGCTCAACAGACAATCTTAACGACGAAAAGATGTGTAACTCTGCAGCTACAGTTGATTGTTTTCTGCACATAGCTAATCATTTTATTTTATTAAGCCATTTAACTGTAATTAGAAATCATCATTAAATCTTTTCATTCAAAGAAGCAGTCTTTTGTTGGCCATCCCTGACACTCACACACATGTCTTTAGGAAATATTTCTTTTCCTGTTTATTTCGGCATTTGCGCTTCTATATGTATTTCGTTTCCTTACGATATAGAAACATATCTATACCCTATGTTATTAGATGGAAATGACATGAGGAATTGTTTGACGGGCGAATTTATGTTAATGAAGAGTTGCATAACCGAAAATGAATTACGCAGCATATCAAAATAATGCAAATTATCTTGGCTTGCTTCCATATTAAGCTGGAAAAGTTAACATGGATAAATTTTTTTTAGGTAATAATTTAGAATCCAGAACAAACACGAAAAGCAGATCTTTTGAAGGAACTAATACATTATTAGTTTTGAAGAATATTCTCTGAAGATTGCAAAATTTACTCGCGAAAATTCATGAATTTTGACCGAAGAAGCATAAAATTAATGCAAAGAAGTTAGAAAGTATTCATTTCATTATTTTTTTTTGTAATTTTAAATGTTTTAATTTTCTTTTCTCAGAAATTATTTGGCTCTCGGTAATTTAAGGAAATATGTTAGGGGACCAAATAATGACCACTTAAGCCATTATTTTAATCAGAGGACTAATTCATGTGCAATTTGCCGAAAAATTGTTCTGATCTATTATCTGGAATATTTTCCAGAAACATACCGAATTGCAACTGTAACACATAAGCTTAACAATCACACCAAAACTTTTTTTGCGACTGCAGAATTTTTTCTCCTGAAAAAAGTGTTCCAAATATCGACCAGTAAATGTTTCTAATATCGCCAATGTCTAAAATGGTTTGAAATAATGTGTAACTTATGTTATGATCATACGTTCATTATTAAACATGAAAATTAAGGTGCAGCAAAATTGGAAGTAATACAAGACAGTTTTTTGTACTTTAACAGTATAGTTAAAGAAATTTTTTAACACTTTTCCCCTAAATAAAACATTAAAATAAAAAATAACTTAGAAGCATTGTCAGGTGATAGGACATTAACCATGTATTTTTTAAACGCAATTTTTTAATATAGTGCCCACAAGGGGCTAGGACGATAATGAAAATACCTAAGTGGGTGATAATGGGAATACCAAAGTAGGCGATAATGGGAATACCTAAGTGGGCGATAATGGGAATACCTAAGTGGGCGATAATGTGGAAGGCGATATTAGGAACAACCTAACCCTCAAACATGGCAGCATCCCCCTTCGGAATCGTATCGAAAACCAAAAAATAAATTACTCCAAAATGTAGCAATTATAGTCACTATTACTGCTTCAAATGATATAACATTTTGACTTGAACTTTACTGATTATACTAAAGGTAATGAAACGATTATTAATTCACCTAACACGAAAATCAGAAAAAGTTCCCAGAAAAAAGAAAAATCAACACAGGTTCAAACGAATTCCTCAAACAACTACTGCAGGGGAGGCATTGTAGTTCCGGTAGTGGCCACGATATACCACTTAACACATTCGCCGCCACTATTCACTCCTGAGATTCGAACCATCTATCTAATTAGATTACCCCTTCTCTGCCATCTCTTAACTACAGTAGAGAAGGGGTAATCTAATTTGATAATAGGTTCTGGACACGCCAGCGTGTCGTGGCAGTGAATGTGTTAAAATGAAGATAAAACCATGGTGCACGATTGTAGGAACGTAGGCGATTTTTAGGCCTCCTTCCTTACATAGTAGAGCTTGATATAACTGACGTCGAATAAAGAGACATAATTTGACTATATTTTGAAACTTTATAAGCCCGCATAATATATTTAAAAACGGTCATTCACAATCATTCTACGTTACAGAAATGGCACAGTATCACTCCATGTTATTGCCATTTTTAGCCAATTCAATCTAGAAGAGACTATGTCAACCACGTCCCTCGATGAACACCTTGATAGAGTATATAGCAACCACCATCCCTGCACTCCAAGCTTCTCAATCCTCACAAACATTCACTGGCCGGTCAGCGCCCATTGCAAATGGTGTGGAGTGATGGAAATGGGAAAGGGTTGAATATGCCGTCTAATGCTCACGCCAAGCCAAAACCAACCAGTTTCCACTTCACATCGGTTTTGGTGTTGAGACGTCGGATTTGCGTGAAATGGAGTGCTTTTGAATGACCGGATTTAGACTTTTAAACCTTCTAATGCTCAGTTGTAAAGAGTTTTACAATGCGTGCATGAAATACAGGTAGCAAAGGAGGAAAGTTTTCAGAAGAAAGCATCTTTTACTTATTCTTACTAGGCAATTTGGCAGAAATTTCAATTAAGAGGTTGTTAAGAAGATGAAATACTTTCCATCACCAAAATCGAAACCGCCACGCTGTCCCTATGGAAGCCAAATTCGAAAGTGCGCGGGAGGAACGCGATACGCGTTTACAGCTTTTATGCGTTTCAGAAACTAGGAATTGCGCACACTACAAACATTACACCTACAATAATAATTGCTATTTCAGAGGTTTTAATAAGGCTTCGGAAAACTAAACATTACTGGACTAAATAGAAGTGAATTAAAAAGAAGCGTCAAGACGTGTCTTGAAAAGGAATTATCACAAGGCACATAAAATATTTTTTACTATGAAGAATAATTTCAATTCCAATATTCTGGGTTAAATATTTTTCATAACACATCACACGATTAATATACCACCACTTTTATGAACACCCATTTACCCCTTTATGGACAGTAATAGAAATTTTTCTGAAATTATTTTACAGTGATATTTTCTCTAAAGATTGCTATCCTTATACTTTTCCGACTATAGAAATTATAATATGATTTCCCTCTAAAAATTAGTAGAATTTAATTATTTTCCTTTATTGTTATTTAACATGTTTTCCTTATTAGTCAATGTCGATTAATTCTAATAACTTACAGTGCTACTGATCATGACTAATGTTAAAATTATTCAAAGAATGAAAAGCAACGTAAAATGCAACAAATTATTCTGATAATGTAACAAAGGATTAAAAAGTCATATAGCATCATAAGTTGCGTAACAGTGATGCCATAATATTTTATACATTGCATCTGACTACGCAGCAGTAACCAGTTGAATCAGTTGCATCAAAGTGTATAATCATGTAAAAGTGTATATTCTAAGAGGTTGATAAATAACCCAAAACATTCATGTTTCAAGATGAAGTAAAATAACTTTTCTAGTCTTGTTCGAAAATAAATTTAACAGTTCAATACCCGTGGCCGGTTTTATACTTAAGTTTCCCGTATGTAGGTATGCTGTCGATGATTTTTTAAAATATACGTTGACAATAAAAAGATCTACAGGAAATATATCGAAACTATAACAAAAATACATACCCGTTAAGGAATTTTGTATTCTCAGTTGTTTGTAGTAAAGCATTTACTACCTTTCGCCTGGTATTAAACAAACACTGAAGTGTAATAAAATTGTTCATTTGAAGACCATTCTCCACACCACACTGGTCATAAACTGAACAAATGTTATTATTCATTAAATGTTTTACGATGTAATTTTGCACTGAGGGGAGAATAAACGCAGAAAACTAAAAAGGGAGGTAATTTAGAGCCAAATATCTTTGGTCAAGTGGTGGCCGAAATGCTCGCACATACTTATCAACCGAAGATTGACTGCATTATTCAGAAACAGCCTCTCAAAGAAGCATGAGATAACGATATGGTTATTTATTCAAATAAGAATTCTGGACTTACAGAGCAGAAATATCCATTTTGTGATTATCTATAATAATCACAAAAGACCTATCCCGTCCTGCCTAGGCATGCGCAGTCGTTGAATAACCGACGTCGTGATAGCAGTCTGGTACAAAGGTCGGAGTTCTATGGCCCGGTTCACACTAGCCGATTCGTGTGGTTGAAGCTATAAAAATAACAATAGTAACCCCAATTCCCCCCTGTGTGTCTCCACAGGGGACATATGGGTTTCTATTGTTATTTTTATAGCTTCAACGACACAAATCGGCTAGTGTGCACCGGGCCTAATAGCCATTAGAGGTCATGTCTCAACCCCTCTCTAAGGAGAAACGCCCCGCCATCGGAGTGCTTCTGTGTCCGATGCGCACAGGCGCATTTCCGCACATCATTAACTAGTGGAATTTGCGCACACATTGTAGGTTTACTGGATACTATTTGCCTTTGGCAGGAAAACTTGGCGAACAGCTAGAGGGGCGATAGGGAATGCATACTTAAGAGAGTGATTGATGGGTGGGGGTTCTTTCCTATGACATAATCACCACTCTTCAATTTATTTAACATAACGATTAATTTATATGGATTATTTATTGTCTAATTTAAATTATATCTGCATTAGTCTTATGTTTGAAAATAACAATTATTAAGGTCCTTAGCATTTTCCCAGGGAAGCATCGTTGTGTGATCAGGGGCATGAAGTGCAATTCTCCTACTGGCATTGATTGATTGCCATATGTCAAAGGTTTTCAATGCGCCAAAGCCAAGCCAAATCATATAGACATCGATAAAGTTTACAATACTGCAACCTTTCTAATGCTTGTGCGCAAAGAACATTACTTAATGACTTATCGCAAATGCGACTGTGCGCAAGTTCCACAATACCATCGGAGTGGAGGTAAGTAAACTCCACACTATTACTATACCCCAGGGAAAGCGAGACCCTGCTTACTTATCCGGCGGCTTATCATTCAGGTGCTCGAGCCCCACCCCCCACGGGAGAGGGAGAGAAGTCTTTATAATATTTAAAGTTCAATTCCATATTTTTTTAAGTCATAAACAATGGAAATTATTATTAAATAGAAATGTAAGCATTACTTTTATAGTATTAATTTCAATTTCAAAACTAAAATCGGCAAAAACAAAAGTCATTTGTTAAAATCTTTTCAGAAAAGATATTTTATATTTTAAAAACAATATTTTTTTAGTTAGCTAAATTTTAAATCTATAGCATGTGATCTCGAAAAGAAAATTATACAAAAATATAATCCATTTTCCTATGATTAGAATTTTAAATATGGTATTCTATATGAAGGGACTGCATACGACTTATTCGCCATAGAACAGATTTACAACAATTTCGAATCCACATATCATTCTATAAATCTTCAAATTTTGACATTCTTATAGCCTATAAAATATGATACAGTTATACAGAAATGCATCAGAGAGAATCATGTATTGCTTCTCTCGATTCTATATAAATCATGCCCTTTTACCTCCCCCCTATTTCTCGAAAACAATTCTTCTGCGCGATACTGAATCAAATCCATCACTGTCGTTCCATTTTCCAAAGACACACTTAATGATTAATGCGAATTTGATGTTCATTTCTGCTCGGAGAAGAATGATTTTAAATTTTTTGTAACTTAGAAGAACAGTTCAAAAAAGACAAACCCGTATTTCTGAAAGGAATAAATAACAGAAATAGATAAAACACAAAATATCTATGAATACAAAGTAATTACATATTTCATCCATAAAGGATATGTCATTAAAAGATATTGATTCAGTTGGATTTAGTCATTTTTTTAGTTCTGTTTTATTCACTTTCATCAATTGGAGTTCTTCGGTACATCCCTTTTTTCCGCTGAAATGCAGGGATAAATTTCTGACTCTGACTGAGTTTCTGTTTAACCCTTTAACTCTCAAGAAATTATTATTCAGTCTGAAATTCTGAAATTTCAGAAATGTAATCATTTTGGATTAAGATGAAAGTTCAAATAAAAAAAATATTTTTTAAATCAAAATTCAAAGTTATTACAATTAGCATCATTCCAATGGTGAAACCCAAATTGTAACTTAAAAATTTATCAAAAACAGCTCAAATAAAATATTTTAGAATTAAATTGTAACTTTAATCTCATTTAAATTAGGTTGAAATTAATTTTTTGACATCTATAGCTGAATAAACTTAAGTTAAAGGGCAATTTTTCAATAGATAAAATCGCTAGTGCACCCATATAATCTTACCCCAGTGGTAAGAATAAAAAATATATTTGAAAAAAGGAAAATGCGAAGAATTTACTGATGTCCATTTGGTATCAGAGGCGGGTTTAGATAATTATTCCTAATTGATTGAGAATTAGAGTGCACTAGGAGAATTTTTGTCCCTGGAAACAAATATTTACGTCGTATAAATTTCTATCGTCCATTTGATATTTGGATTAAGAAAATTGATAACGAATTTTATAATAGAAGTTTCTGATTCATACCCTACTGTTTTGACTATCAGTATTATGTTCTGTGCATGTTTTTGATTTAAATGTTTATGAAAAATGAACTATTAATATTGAAGTAATTGGTTCAAAAAATAGTTTAAGTTTCATTTTTTTATTCCCATTTTATGTTTTCATTCATTTTATGCGTAAATATTATTTAGGACTGTATTTAAAAATGATGAATATATTTTTAAAAAACAGTGAATGAATTGCCATAAACTCTCGAACTGAATAGCAAATGCTAGGAATGATTTCTTAAGAAAGCCTTTAAAAATATTTTTAATAAACTTAACTCAGTTTTTAATCGCACAAAAAGAGGCCTCACAACATTTCTAGAAGTACTTAAAAATTCTATACTTTATATCTCAAACAAATTGCTTATCAAAAGATACCATTAATTATATTTTTGTCATTGTAGAATTATAGTACTTAAAAAATAGCAGATAAATTGATATTTTATTTTGTTTGGCAATTAATGAAGAAAAGAAACGAAAAGAGCATTATATTGCTTTAAAAATTTAAATTTGAATTCTTCCTTTACATTTCAGGTGAAAGAATATTAACAAAATAATCATCGGGTTTTAACTCATTATATTTCAAAAAGTATTACAACAATGAAAATAAACAATTCTTCATACGAAATGGAAACATTTCAAATATTTTTTTAATAGTTGGAAAAAGTCTATATGCTTGTTAACATTATACAATGCACATTTGAACTGTAGTCCAATTATTCTCTCCAAAAGCGACGAAAAATATCCTTGTCTATGTTCATAAAGAGGGACATTCACTTCTAGGCCATTCCACTTTTTTTTTGGAACACATTGCGCCAAAACGTTTCGTCAATGTAAGAATCCTATGAGAAATGGTGCGGTCCAGGCAAAAAGTTGAATTTTATCCGGTTTGATGTCTTTTTCGGCGCACTAAGCCATAAAACTGAAATACGATAGTCGGTTAGGGAGAACAATCCTTTCTCACAGAAGCGAAAACCGCAAAATGGACAGAGAAAATGTGGGTGGGAGTCAGTGGAAATCTGTAGAGTCAGTGGGGGTCTGGGGGAATAAGGGTGGGGGAAACCGTTTGGGAAGCCGGGGGAGGAGAAGGAGGCGCAGTAGCTTAGGGGATCGGGTTGCCTTTAGATGATGGGTTTCCAGTTCGCACAGTCTAAACTGCTAGTGACTCCCCAAATTTTATGACCTGAAAATGGAACCGGTCTGCTGAAAAGCCCTCCAAATGGATTGGAGAAGATAGATGGTGTATGTCCAGCCTAAAAGCGTTGGTGTTACGGTCCGGCAACTCATTCAACTTAGCTGGCACTGGAAGAATATACATTGTACTGTAAACCCAAAGAAACAAAATTGACCAAAGGATCTGGTGATTTTACTCCTAGAAAGGTCTAAATAGACAGCACCAAATCCATTGACTCCTCCAATCTAGTGCCCCTTAATTCAATAAATTTCTTCATTTCTTTTATTTTTGGGGTTGAACACAAGAATCCGTTTGCTCTGCGGAATAGTGAAAGTCTGGAAATAAACATTTAAACTGCTTCTTTTTCCCGAGATTATTGACACCTGCGGGGCATACGCGGGCACGTGGATGAGAAATCGCAAATAAGTAAGCAGGGTCTCGCTTTCCCGGTGGGTGCAATAATGTTGGTGTGGCTCGTAGGTCCCATCTCCGATGACATGTCATATGCCCCCAAAAGGGGTGGTCGTGGAATGAACCGCTCGTAAAGGATGCTATTTTGCTTTCAACCACAGTATCTGTGTCTGCTGTGGCGGGGATTGATCATTCATATTTGCCCAGGTGCTACGGCATGATGGAAATCTATTTATGATCTTCTCCAATTAGCACCCGAAAGCATAATTTATATTTTTACAGTTATATCATTTATAAACCATATGAGTGTTTTGTCATTCCCCTGGATTTGTTTTCATTCCTCTCAATTCATCTCTATAGAGAGAAAAACATATCGTGCAGTGTTAGAAGAATAACAAAAAAAAAAAAAAGAAAGAATCGAAATTTGATAACGCAGAAAGAAATAGTGCAGGAAAAAGGATTTCTTTACCAGTTTGCTGTAAAATCAACCGACGCCGAAAAAAATGAAATAGAAAATGTGAAATCGTCTGATCCAATTGAATTCTAAGAATTCCCAGTGTTCCAAGAAAGAGGGGAGTGTTTCAAGTGCCTCTTCTATATTTCAGAATTCCTTTATTTATAAACAAACATTTTGATGCGAAAGGTACAGTCAGAATGACGCGAATTGTAGTGCCTTTTTCAAAGGGTGAAACATTTTTGACTTAAATGAAAATGAAATTTTATGAAAGGAATGTTCGCAATTGACTGAAGTATACAATGTATTTTATTTCAGCTGTTGCATATCTCTGCTTATTAAATTGCTGAAATTTAGGAAAACTTGTATTTTTGTACCTCTTTGTTTTCACATCCCTTATACAATTTAATTTGTTTCTGTTTCTTCAAAAACTTTCCTTAACTCTAATAAAACCAGTCATCGAATAAGTAACGAAACAATTCTTTTATCACTGCCTTACGAATTTTTCAGAAAATCTTATTTAAGCGAGCTTTATTTTATTCAATAATTTATAAGACTTATTTTATTTCAATAAGTCTTGTATTGAAGATAAATGAATATCTTTTTGTTTATTACGAAGAAACTTGTCTGTTTCTTTTTTCTTGTTATGTTTATACTTTTCTCTTATTTCAAAATATTTCATTTCTAAACAAATAATGATAAACATTTTATGATATTCAGTCAATATTTCAATATCTAAAGCAGAAAAAGCTTTATAAAAATCTTACACGAGAAATTCTCTTCACAAGGAAAATATGCCAAAGTAAGTATTTTGTATAGACATAAAAGCTTATACAGTTCATTAATTTGAGGTGACTTAAAATACCGAAAACTATTCTCAAAGTCAAATACATCCAATTATCTTTTTATTATATTGATTGTTTTTACAAAACAAGGTGATTCAAAAGTAAAAGAAACAGAATAATTTCCATAATTTGAAAAGTAGAGACACAGAAAAACATAGATTGGCTACACTATAAATGTATTGGAAGATACAGACTTTTTTAAGAGACAAAATATTTTATTACCAGATTCGTAACATTTATTACCGATAGGTTGCGTTTCAGTTGATCGGTAGGTTTTACAGCGACGCAACACAATTTAGAAAGCAGCTAAGAATGCGAATGTTTCATGCGATGGTCCTCACACAACAGAAAGAAGACCAACTCGGATGGCATTCTAAAGAATATTGAGAAGATTTTCGCCTGTGATTCCTGTCACAAGATGGCGAATAACTTCTTTCGGCATATTTTATGACATCTATCAATTTCTTTACGGAAGTGACATAAAACATTTTAATAACCGAAAATCATACTATTTAGGGTACAGATATCTTGGTTCAAGTCTTGAGGTAAGAGCGATTGGATGAAGGGCCATCGATAGATGCTGTTCCCAGCAAACACTGGACAGGACATTTAATGTGCAGAAACGTTGTCTATAGCATAAATGTAATGAGACGCACCGCTTGCTTCTCTTCCAAAGAAGCACTGACTGTATTTCTTAATTTTCTGCTAAAGACTTTTGTGTGTGAGAGTTATATAGATATGAGTTGTTGTGAAATTCCAAATAGAAAAAGAAATTTATAATTATGTCTTATTGAATCCACACAATGGTGTGGGTTATTTCGAATAGGAATGAGGAATATCTTAAGTGGCTGGTATACAGCCTCGATGTGAAGAAACTTTTTGAAATTCTACCCTCAATACTTTCCCAACATTCGAGGTAGTTTCGTGTGTGTCACAAGTAGTTATCTCTGTTTTTTCATGGTATTAGTTTTCACATTCCTTAAACGTTTCAAAGGATGGGAAATATAGTATCACTTCCAGCGATTTTCTAGTAATGATAACTTGCAGCATTTTGCCAGAAAGTTTCACTTATGATAATAACGGTGATAAACTTTAAATGAGGAAAATTGTATTTCGACAGTACACTTTAAATGGGAAATGAATTTTTGCTGATAAACGTTAAGCGATGGTTACGAGCTTACGAGCAATTAAAATTCCTTTTCCATTCGAAACTCTCAGCAACAATCTTCAAATAGTAATAATCGTACCACAATTTAAATTATTTATTTTATTTGTAAGTATTATGGTATTCAGCATATTCAATCTTTATAAAATTCAATAAATCTATTCAAGATAAAAAAAATATTAGTTTGAGGAAAAAAACTTATCATTTTGATTCTCTTACAGACCAAAAGAAATTCTACTCGCTGCAATGTCGATATCATTCTAAATCTTAATGATATTCAACTGGAATTTTTATATAAGCTGCCGCATGTATCTGGCTTCCAAATTATATATAAAAAAATCAAACTATGTTCCGTACTTTCACAATAAAATTTATTCATCTCTGATAATAAAGTATTAACTTCAACGATAAATAAAACGCTTTTCTAACATATTCTCACATATTCTGTAAGTTTTGCATAATTTGGTTGAAAACTATATGTTTTATGCAGAAAACAGGCGGAAAAATTTGGGATTTTTTTAGAAAGCCTTTATATTTTCCCGAATATGCGTGGTTCTATTTTTATCAAAATAGTGTAAGTATTTCGCATAGGAAACGAAACCATTGATGAACGTTGAAAATAATTATCAGCTTTCTGTGAAACGATGTGAACCCAAATCATTTTCTTCTTCCTTACTTTCTGGTCGGTTTCCTCTTCACCAAATCTTCACTGTAAAATGTGAGTTCCGACGATTGTACTTTCCACGTCTTGTTCTGTCAATGCCACGTCGAGTTGCTGCTCTTCGCCGCGCAAAAGGAGGTCACACACGATACTAAGAGATATTCCATGACTTTTGGCACTTCAGTGTATATTGATGGAATTTTGTAAAATATAACTTTTGCATTGACAGCTTCGGTCATTATTATTGTAAAATTTAAAAGAAAAACGAAGTAATTCTAGATTTTAAGCACAACTTATACGTTCATTGATATTAAACATGCAAAATATTGTGCTGAACAAAAATTTCTATTTAAAAACCCTGGAAACAATATTTTACTTATAATTAAATGTATGTGAGACTATTTGAAAATGTATAGTTTAATACATTATATTCAATTATTGCCACAAAAATCAAAAAGCTACCATTGAATGTTTCTGGATACGTACTTTTAAAGTGAAAACATTATATAATGAACTTGTTATGAAAATTTCAGATCAATATTTGAGAATTTGAGAAATTCTGTTTTTTTATACCCATCGTACCCTCAAGATATTTAGATGATTTGCATTGTTGAAGGAGCACATTTATAAACTTAACAAGCTTAAAAACACAATTTTACCATTTCATTTTTCATTAATACTTTAATAGGATAATTAGTGTAATATTCTGAATTCCATATGGGAATGTTAACTAACAAATTTAAAAAAATTCAAATACCGATTTAATAAATATAATTTGAATTAATCTATAATTTAAATATTCATTCAAAATATGCTGATCGTACAAGAAAATTCACACATCTCAAGTATCCCTATCTTTAGTCTTATGTTTGTTATATTTTAACCAGCTTTTTCTCTTGCACGACAAAAACCAATAACTGAATATCTGTGCACAGCTAAACAGTTAATTGAATTGTTCCATATTCATATCGTTAAATTCAGGTCAAAATAAAATAAAACAAGAGAAAAAGAATATAAAGGATTCTGAACAAAATACTGATAAACTGTGATGTTACGTCGCTATTTACTAAATCAAATAGTACGGAACACGAACTAAGAAATAACGTCAAAATATCAGCAACTGATAAAGCAGGGAGGTTAAATATTTGTTTTATTCTTCCAATAATTTATTAGATAACTTATCTTGCTCTGGGGGAGATGCCTATTCAACAGTGTTTATTCCTTTGCGAAGCTTTCAGTTTCTAAGTTAATTATGAAATCGTATTTTTCGTGAGCAGTGTGGCGAAAAATTTGTGTAGTACTTTTATGCTTGCAAAGTTCAGTTTGATATTTCTCAAAACGATAATTTCATATATCAAAGTAATTTATTTATTTTATATACTGGAAGACATATTCTATATTCTACCAAGAATAAATAGCAAAATTAGCTAATGACGATGCAAATAAAATATAGAAAATGTATTATCTTAAACATATAGCGTTTTAGTTAAATGCATACGCATTTGAAAGGTTATTATCATTAATCTACACAAAGAAAACGTTGACGTATGCGGCACAGAAAAGAGGTTAAGTTCTCTTTTGCCGATGGCAACGATAGGTTTGTTTAGAAAACAAAACCGGTAGCCTCCTCCATGTTGTTTATAACTTTACATAACCTGCAAGTACATTGGTTCTGATGTAAAACAACTTGTTTTTTAGAAAGAAAAGGATTTCAGACGTAGAGCTCATAAAACTTCTTATATTATAATAAAACTTTGATTGAAATTATTCAAAAGAGATCCGTTAGAAATGAAGCAGATGGGCTTGGTTGAGACAGATTATGTTCAGATCAACGTCAAAATTAAGTCAGCGAAGGGAAAATCGCGTTGATTCCCAATTGAGGTGAACATAATGGAACTTGCTATTGTCAACACTGTATATTGTGTACTTTTCCGTTATACGCACACCATATGGCGCCTTTTTTGTTTTGCAGAATTTTCTTCAAGCCCTGAATGACAAGTTTTGGCTCAACTTCTTTCTTGAAGATAGTTGACTCCGCTGTATTTTTGGTGAGCTGAAGCATCAGTAGCCGGAATGCGCCAACTTAGTCGAAAATACATGGTGTGGATAGAAAGGAGCATAGATGCTCTGCTCGGGATCAGCTAGTTTACTGCATTATCGTTTATATGATTTTGTGTGTCTTCCATAGTATGTTCTCTTAACATTAAAAATTTTAAAAATATTTGGTCTCTAAAAATTTTAACATTTATTACCGATTTCTTTTAACTCAATTATAAAGATTCCCACTAAATGTAATTTTAATGTTAAATCAAAGATACAAAAAATTGGCTGTTATTCTCTTTTCCAGAACCTGATATTTAAGGAGTATTTTACATAGGTTATAAAAGTTTACCAACTCCCATTGCAAGTACTGTACTAAGATTATTTTTTCTTTTTTTCCAAAAGCAAGTTCGCATCGTCGTTGCCCAGCAACATTGGTGTATTACTTTCAAGATGAAAATCTAAAAAATGTTCTAATTAGCTTATAGCTGCCTTTATTGCTGTATTCTGTTTTCTCATTTGCGCCATAATGATAAACTAGGAGAAAAACAATCAATGCATAGCCAAAAATTATTTATAAAGAAAATTTATTGTAAAATTAAAGGAGAAAATTATTATTCGCGGTTGTGATACAGAACAAACCCATGGATCTTGAGTCACCAAATTTGGCGCGATTATGAAATGAATATATTTTAAAAGCTACGCCTTCCAGTTATTTTTATTTACTCTTTTACTTGAATTTCTATGTAGAATTTGAAACTCCAACAAATTTAAAACTATTGCACTACTCGAGATGACAAAATTTTTCATGCAGCTTTTTATTGTGTACAAATAGATGAAAAAGAATCAAATTACAAATAATAAAATTACTTTTGTTGCACAAGAGAATCAGTTTTGGATTAATTTCCAAAACTTCATTGTTTTTACCTAAATTTTATTTTTAATTAATATATATTATTATAATGTGAAGTATAATAATTATTTTAAATCAGCGTTATTAATCTTAACCACAATGTAAATGTCTTTTAAGGTGGTTGAATGCGTACTTTTGAATATAACCGTACATATTGTATTAAATTTAAATTTAATCTATTTGCATTTAATATGTTGACAAAAGTATGGTAAATATATTGTTACACTGTGCGAAATGTTATCCCTTAATTGTCAAATTCCATAGAAATAAAAAATATGAAGGTTTTATATCCTGTAAAACCGAAATAAAGAATGCAATACATTTTCTTGGACGTATCTGTCCTTTTCTCAGACAGAAAAGCTGGCGTAGATTAGCCAATCCTGACGCTTGAGCAAATACCTACAACAAACCAACCAACCCAGACAGAAAAGCATTATATTTATTTCTTTATGAGATAATGGTTTTTTAGTTAGTTCCTTTCATGCAAGACATATCTAGGGGGTATGTGTTCCTAATGATTCCTGATTGGTATTTCTCCGCATATTTATTCATATGCCTCTCGTGAGTTGGCACATCGTCCATTTTGGATTGGTGAACGTCATCACGATGGACAGACGAAGAATAAAACTTGGACACGGAGATAAGATACCAAACAAGAAACTAATTTATATATGGCAATCCGGTCCGCATCCTTTAGTGGAATGTATACCATGGGGATATATCCTGTCGCAGAGAACTTAAGAGCTGGAATGATTTTGCGTTGGTCAAAAAGAATTATGACAGAAAAAAAGAAATTAGTTTCTTTCTTAGAATATTAAATGAAAGATGATAATACCTGCAATGGAATACTTTAAATAATTAAAAGGAGTCGTTCGGAGGACGAATGATGCTTCAAAATGAGAGAAATCCGAACTATTTATGGTTGACATGTGCTCGGATTCCTGGGGTTCGAATTATCAGTGCTTAACTGTATTTAACATTCTTACACATAGCTCATTTCGTGGTTAATACTTGGCTTAGAAATTTTTTCTAACCCCGAAAATTAGCTTTTTAAATTCTGTTCCTTGTTGTAAATAATTTAAATATTCAGAAATTAATTTAAACCTTCTATAGAAATATTGAACTTGTGACATTAATATTTAATACATAAAATCTTTAATGTTTAACAATTTCCTGCACATGGACTTAAACCATTCTACTATTTAAATTCGACAAGATGTAGAAAATCTTCATTCCTATGGAAAGCTTAATCAATAAATTTTCTTAAATGTCATTCAAATGATGCGATCAGCAAATTTAAATTTGGATTTCTGAAATAACAGAATTGAAAATCACCTATCCCTTACGTTTTCCATTAATATGTCCCAGAAAGAGGTGGAAACGTGATCTATCGATTTTAAATAGGATGCTGAATATTTTTTTTTCCTTATAATAGTTGATTAGTTATGAAATTCATTCTGTTTATTTTACTATTACTCGGTGGTTAATTTGCAATGTGCATTTTGGTTTTAAGATTTCGAAATTTTATGAATTTTGAAATTATTGATAGATTATGTTAAAATTTTTATATTAGAACGCTAATAGGGTTTTTTAAAGACTAAATGAATTCAAATTATTTTCACTAAATTTTGTGCTTTACTTCTCGATAGTAAATAATTTAAATTTCTCGAAATGCTTTTCCAGATTGAGTTTTACATAATCTAGGCATAATAGATTTGCTTCAACATCGCCTATGAAAATAACTATTATGTTAGAAAGCGATGTCTCCTCTGAAAAGCCCCAGCAAGTAGCATTCTGCAGTTTAATTTGCGTTATATCACAACTACCACTGTTTTTAAACAATAACCTTTTAACATAATAAGACTGTGTTTCTCGCAAAAAGAATATTTGCGTGAAAAATAGTATGCAGCTGTTTAAAAGTTTGTTCATTTTTTACATTTTAAGCTAAGCACAACAACTTTTTTGAACCATTGAACACT
The DNA here is from genome assembly GCA_013235015.1 of Araneus ventricosus. Classification (NCBI taxonomy): domain Eukaryota; kingdom Metazoa; phylum Arthropoda; class Arachnida; order Araneae; family Araneidae; genus Araneus; species Araneus ventricosus. The sequence goes on along the minus strand of BGPR01008890.1, from coordinate 2,556 downwards.
ATAATGCGAAATTTAGTCAAACGATCTAACCAACTGCAGTAAACAAAATTTTTAGCTTCTATATTTCGCTGAATCACGGTAATGACTCTAAAATTTATATCATTAAATGTGTAAATCTGTAAAGTGCTTATAAAATCCATTCTTTACGAGTTTGGATGAGAATATTATTTAAGTCTAAAGCATAAAATGTAGACTAATGGTGTATTATTAGACAAAATAAAGCGATAATTTGTATTTTGTGGTCAGTATTTGTCTTACTTATTAAATGTAATTTTTTTCTTTTCTTTCTACTCGGTAAAATGCGTTCTTATAAATAAGAAAAAGACATTTTTTTCTCTGCCTCTAGAGTTTAGTTTGTTGTTAAACGGTGTTAAATATTCGAAATATAAAATAAGATTCTTTCTTCTCAGACTCAGCAATTTCACAAAAATATTTTCCTTATCCTGAAAATTAATTAACAATTTGCTAAATCCTTTGAAAAGAGTTCGCTAAAAATTGCTTCTGAATGCTTTTGGTAAAATTGTGTTGCATGAATCCGAATCATAGTTGTGAATACCAAACGAATGTAATATATATCAAGCTGTACTTCCTGGTTTATACTTAAGCTTATGCACTGAAATTAAGTTCTTGCAAATAGCAGGAACCTGAATCTTGGATGAGAATACTTGGATGCGATAACAAGTAAATACTACCCTGTGTTAAAATCGGAGCTATTATTTTTGGAATAGACAAGAATACTGGATTAAACATTATTAAAATAATGTTTACTGCATATTCGCAACATAAATGTATGCATATCTCATGAAAAATTGATATCAATATCGTAATTCAACATTGTCAATCCTTGATTTGAAGTAGTCCTTGATTTGAATCCTCGACCAAGAATCAACGAACTTCGGATTTGACGATTAGAATTTGAGTAAGGTTGTTTTACACTCTTTTAACGCTTGAGTCTGTTTCTCACGATTCATTCTAATAAGTAATTGTAAGGAATTTTATGCAACTAAAATATTAGGATAACATTTAACTTTAACATTTTCATGATTTAACTGACTTTTAATTTTACAGATACCTCTTCACTCCGATCAGACCGTTAAATCGATGTCTTACCGCAACTCAAAACTCTTTATCTCAATAAAAGTAAAAGCGTTCAAATCGCTCATTCCCTTCACGCATTTTACCCCTTCACAAGAAAGATTTAAACAATCCTGAGTCTTCAGGAGAGAATAATGCCTTTAACAACAACGTTCAATGTGTCAAAAGTGTTGACGTAAAGAAAAGAATCTGATCTTTGGAGGGGTATATTCTAATCGATTCTCATGATTTCTTATTATTTTTTCATGCTCGCTTTTCGAATCTTGCTTCGCTTGTCCTCTATTCGTCGGTTGGCGATTGTCTTCATCTTTTATACTGGCATCGATAAGAAGAAGAGAATTTTGAACACTTCGGCTTCTTTTCTTAGCATCGAATGTGTATTATAGATAGATTAAATAGTAGAGGCATTTCAGACTAACATGAGAAACGTATTTTAGGTCGCTCTAATTCAGATTTGAAATCTACTGCACATTAAGTAATTAGTGATTTTAATGACGAAAATAATTCTTTGCTGCTCTTATTGTGTTTCCTTCGGTTACATAATTCTAGGTCTTAAGGCGAAATAGCATTTCTTCGTTTTTTAAAAAGTCCTCGAACTCTGTTAAACTTCTTCAACATTGCTTTCTGTTTTTTCTATTAGAGTCCTTCATGTAGTATATCATGTGATCAAATATAATTTTTTTCTTATTTTCCCTTAAAATGCACCCTAAACAAATGCGTAGAGTATTTTGTTATTTCATTTCAAAGTTAATGAAAGAGTTTTGAGAAAACATTTCATTATTATGTTTCTAGTCTATGTATACAATTTCTTATATAATTTGTTGTATAGGGGCTTGCGATGCTACTTAACACATTATCTACCAGAGACGTCATATGACGTCTGTCGATAACCGAACCTAATTGACTGAGTATATTATGCATTTTAATTGTGGTTATAGTTCATTTATCCTTTGTTTTCGTTATATTTTGAATTGTTTACGAAATGGTGTTCTCATGCCCTTTTTGCAACAATTACAACTGAAACATACATCGGGCATGAAAGGCTCATGTCCGATCCAATCTGGAATATTGCAGTATTATCTGGGATCCCAATTACCGAAACAAAACTGAAATTATTGAGCGAATACAAACAACTTCTTGAGATATTTACTTTAAAAGAAAAAAGGATTTTACTTGCCAGATGTATCTCCTTCACTTCTACGTAATATCTTTAATATGCCTAGTTTGTGTTCCAGACGAGATGTTTCTTGATTTCTTTTCTTTTGCGAAGTTATTAATGGTTCGATCGATTGTAATGACATACTGATCTCTATAGATTTCGCTGGTCCCGCCAGATTTTTTAGGAACCAAAGTTTCTTTCCAAATGTATATTCAAAATTTAATTATATTAACAGATTCACGTTATATAAATTTTATAAAATTTTTAACAAGTTCTCTGATGAACTTAACATTTTTAATATT
>BGPR01008889.1:45892-59075 GCA_013235015.1 Araneus ventricosus | reverse complement strand
AATAACTAATTATTATGGAAGCCCTATTTAATAAATCATTGCTGTACATTGGGACCTTAACTACTACCTGTCATGGGCAATCCATAACAGTATCAATGTCTCTTGCTGAGGAGTTATGTGTCCCAACCCCCTGGAATTCCGCTCGCCAACTCAATAAGCCCCCATGTCAGTAACTCTGGATCTAATTAACGCATCTTGAGTTTAGAGAGCAGAGGACATTTAAATACAAGAAAGCCTCTCCTGAGACCCCGTGTTTTGGCACCGCGACCAATGAGAAACGAGGCATGCGGTGACGTCACGCTCCACAATCTCCTAAACTGTCATCGACGAAACAATTAAATATAAGACGAGCCCATTAACATGATGAATGAAGTGTCACTTAGGGGTATGGCCTAAAATTGTACTCCACCCCCTCTTCAACTTCCCTACGCCTCGGATATTCCAATGAGCTTCCACCAAGTTACGCTGCTGTGTTGATAGATAGCTACTTACTCGAGCTGGGATAATATGCTTAGCGCAAATAAAAGAGAAGTAGCCGAGGTAAATCTCTCGGCTTGGTAATATGCTTTGGGAGGCAGAAGATTTTGAATCCTGTAACTTTTCTTCCTCAAATAATACGCGTTAAGGGACGGAATGAAGTTAATTTTATACATGGCATTTTTAGGACAGGAAAAATAATGTGCTGAAACAGGATGCTGGAGAGTAATAATCTCTGGTGCCATACCGGATTACGAAAAAGATCCAGGGGCTAATATATAGTCATAATAAAAACAGTCCATGAATGTAAAATTTTATTTATTGTTTGTTGAGTTTTGTGTTTTTATTTTGGTTCATTTTTTCAGGTGCTCTCAAAAGGGTACGTGTTACTTTCCCTCCCAAACGCACCCCACCGACTGGCAGAGAAAGCTTCATAATTCTAGCTAAAGTGGCAGCAAAGCTAAAGTATTATCTACTTAATTATAGTAGTTATTTACAAAAGAAGAAATATGTGTAAATTTTTGAAGAAATTTTATGTAATTTGAGAATTAGCTTTTGGTAATTAGTGTGTGAAAAATGATATGAATTGCTTAACAATTTTTGTGTTACTACATATTATTATAAAATTATTGAAAGTAATTGGATATCTTATACATAAAAATATCAAAAAACATTTCATTACAGGTTGTTTATATGATTTTGCAAATTCATATAATGTTTTGCAATTTAATTTAGGCGGTGAAACTGGATTAATGAAGTCCATTCCAGGTGAGATATAGTTATAAAGCAAGGTATAGAAGACATATTCAATATGGAGGAACCCGAATAGTATTTTCTCGAAGGTCACGCACAGCAACGAATCCTTGCTGTCCTTGCTGTGTGTGATCCTTGAGAAAGTGCATAGAGGCTTCCTCCATTTTGAATTTGTTGTATTCTCTCAAGTGTTATTTTGGTTGCTGCTGCATTTGCGCGTAAATATTATAATAATTTTGTTATTTTTTGTATTTATTTTTGTGGTTTTTATTTCAATTTATTTAAATTTGTTTTGCTAATTTTTGTTTTTTGTATAAAGCAAGGAACTAACTCTAAAAATGTTCACACTGCATCACTCACGAACAAATTAAATTTCAATTAATCCTTGCATATTATTTAACTTAAGGTCAATCTCATGGACACAGGTTATGAAATGTAATTTATCTGCCACAGCTTTTAGAAAGCAAATTTGAAAACGGATTAATGAGCGTAAGACAACTATATTTACTTAACTTCAATGAATATTTTTTTTATCAAATCAAATCAAAATATGAAAAAAAGAATAAGTTATTCAAGTGTTTCCTGAGCATACATTTGCATTTATAATATATTGCAAGATACACTTATTTGAGAACTAAAGATGTGCTTCAATACCTTGTTTAAAAAAAGTAGCTGGAAAAAAATGCCCTCTAAAATATAAATAGTTAAGAAATCATAAAAAAAGTACCCAGCGCTTCTTGTTTAATTTTAACAATTAGTATTCCTAGTTCGTCGGAGTGTAAATAATGTTAGGTGGCTTGTCGAATAAAAATCATTCCAGGAGCACTCTTCCTTTCAAATGAATTTCCAGACAATGAAATTGAACTTATGACCTTAACTTAATTTTTTGAAAACATTCTACTCATCTTGGTTTTATTATGATAAGGAAAAAAATTATACCAAAATTCGCTGTGGATTCTCTGTTAAACTTATGAATCTAACCGGAGTCTTCATGCGTTTCTCCAATGAATGGAGCATTTCCGTGACCAAGGATTATTAATCCAAAGAGGTGACATACAGGAAGTTAAATGTCAAGCTCAATGACAACTTTATCTGTCTCAGCTGAATGATTTTCGCATATTTAAAAAGTATTTTACAAGTGAAATAAAATTTTTGGGTTTCCCTCTCATATAATACCATATTCTTTCTGTAATTCCTTCGCGATTGTCGCTTAAAAGAGGCAAATTATTGCTTTAGTTTATTTTTACCTTCTACCGAAATGCAGAATATTTTTTACACATATACTTAAAACAATTGCGAAATGCGGTCTTAAAATGAGGAACTTTTTGTCAGTTCACATTTAATTTGTAAAAAATAACAAAAACATAAAATAATGTATAATATCCAAATTTTGCTAATTTCATAAAACTTTAACCATTATAAAAATCATAAGTTTCTAAACTAGTGCAGCTTTCCTTTTAAGCTTAGCACAAAATGACACCAGATTGCAATCTTGACAGTTATTTTAGCTATGGGTAAAAAACATTTGATATATTTTCGTAAACATTTATAGAATATAAATTTTATGAGATTGTTGACGGAAGTGAAATTGGATTATTTTCATAGACATGTAAGAAAGGAAATGCAATTTTTTCAAAATAAATAAATAAATTGTTATTTACGTTATCGACAACACAGATTATTTCAAATAAATAATATGTTACGATGCTTCGCGAACCATCGAAAATAAGGATTATCTTCTTCATTATAATGTGTCGCAATTTATCAACACATTAATTATATTATTCGGATTTCTAAAACTTGGAAATTGAAAAATTTGGATACAGTGAGAAATTTCTTGTTTAGACTAAGGTATATTTATTTCATAAACTTTATATATACAGAAGGACTTATTATGAAACTCAGTCGATCAATTTCAGATAATATTTATTTGATGAAGGTTTATATGTACTGAACAGATCCATATTGGTTTGTGCCTGACTTCAGAGATTATATTTATGCATGTGCTTATTTTTTCATAGGTATTATTTTGAAAAGATCATCAAAAAATATTAAAAGAAGATTAAAATTCAGAAATGTATTACCTTCTCTTTAGTAAGGTAAAGTAAAAAAGAAAACCCTTTTCCTTTCCATGCACTAATCCTTTTGTCTGGAATATTTATGGACACATCGTAACTTTTATTTTATTCCCCCATTACTCAACAGTTTTAAGATAATTTATTTCTTTATACTCCTTTAAATATGATGTTTATTTTTAGCATAAATAAATGTTATTGAAGAAATTCTGACTGCATGACATTTTTTTAAATTTAATTTTTGTTTCATTCTATTATTGTTTATACTTTTATTAAACTTCTATTTTCTTTTCACTCTATTTTTAAAACATTAATTTAGTTTAGTTTAGTTTTTTTAACATGTTTTCATTTCTTTTTCCAATATTTATTGCTAAATATGTTGCAATTTTTTATATGCCTATTCTTCGTAAAGTGTCGTATTTTATTATTGTAATGTAAGACAAGTTTCAGTTCATTGAAAAATTCTCTGTATTCATCCTACAATATGATCCTAGCCATATTATACTGCTGTTTGTTTACGAAGTTTGATTTTTAAGTTCCTTATTTTTTTATTGGATCATCATTATTATCCATGTTTTTTTCTTATATATAATTGGTAATTTAACGCAGTGTTTACTTAAGTTCATGTTTTGCCTGTGCTTTAGTGTTGTGTCCTATTCTAGAAAAAACCTTTTGTAACTGATGCAATTATCCGCCAGATGGCGCTGCCTTATTCCCTCTACGGAGATGACTCTTTGACAGAGTGTGATAAGTAAGGCAAGCGAAGAGAACCGGTGTTGTTGAACCGGAAAAAGTTTTCCTTTCTTTTCTTTGTAAAATGTAAATAATTATAAATAATCATTTGGCTTTAATTAAATTAAATTAATCAACTTTCATGGAGCTCTCCTTTTATTTGAACCCTAAATGCTTTTTCTTTGAGTTAAAATGATGGCCCACTCAGTAAGCCTTACTAATGAAGTAAAACCGCTATAATTTTAAATTTAAATTCGGTAAAAATAATGCTACTTTGCTTTGAAGATAGGGAAGAAATACATAGTTAAAATTGATCAATATTGTACACAAATTGCGTTGCATTAATTTGCACACTCTACAAGCTAGTATTTGGAGGATAATTGCTGAGCATACTGAACAAATTTACTTCAGATTAAAGAGTGAAATATTTGATAACTTCGGAATAGAAATTTAAAAGTTCCATCATTTTATTTTCATGTCCATATGAAGGTTTGAAAAAACAAGGTAGTTGCACATAAGTAATAGATTTCAAATTATAAAGCAGCTGGTTATTTGTTAATGTCATCCCTATTTGGCCTTGTTTATATGGTGTGTTAGAAGGGATTTAATTCTAATCTGAAACTCTGTAATTGTGGGTAGGTGAATGTGTTAAGAGTGTGTTTCTATTTTGCATTTTTCTTTGGTTTTAAATTTTACTCTTGAATGTTTGATGAATTAAAATATTTGTAGTATATTGCTACAAAGCTATAAAGTCGTTTCGAGATGCTAATCTTGGCGACATACTTGGCGACTTGGCGATAAATTTGGCGACCATGTTGGCGACTTGGCGGCAAAGCTGGCGACTTTGGCGACAAAAAGAATTTTCTAGAATGGCCTCGAACTGTCAACCTATTTCTAATGGCTTCATGAACTTTCTGGAAATTACGACAGTTCTGAAGTCACTTCCTGTTGAAAAATTATAAAAGCAAGCTCTCAAGCCAAGTTAGTTAGTTGGATTTTGATCAGCAAGCAAGCTGGTGAGCTGATAAGAAAGCTATGAGCGCTGTGTTGAGATTTATTGGTAATCTCTGCTGTGAATTTTTTACAAGTGCTGTTTTAATACTTGTGCTATGTTTCTTTTCCTAGAATATTTGTAAAATAAAGATCTTCATTTTTTTAAACCCTGCTTATTGGATTGCATTCACGCACACCCACAAGACGATTTTGTTACAATATTGTATACTTCAAGCTAAAGTTTTATATACGATGGTGTGCACAATCTTATTTTTTGGTTTATTTTTTAATAATTGGTTTAATTTTTAGGTTATATAGAAAAATGCATTTAGAGAGACGTGAGACTAATCAGTTATGGCGACTTTACTCAAACAAAAAAAAGCTTCATAAGCAAAGATTTGATATAGGTGTCTTTTGCTGTTTGCAACTAAGATTTTTCAGCTGACTGAAGCACAGATTGTGGTTGGGATAATTTTTCTGCAGTGGAATTTGTCGCTAAAATGGCATCGTGTGGATGGATGCATTAACAACTCATCGTTTTGATTGTTGACGGAATTGCTCAAGTTTTCAGTAGCTGAGTTTTGTATGATAATAAAATAAAATTTATTTATTTCATTTTTCCTCAAGCGTAAATAAATTATTTATTATTGATTTATTGAAAACTAATTGATAAATGATTTATTAATAAATATCAGCTGCACGATTCTTTGTCATTTCTAGTTTTATTTAACATTTGGTTGAGGTCTACCATGAGACTTTTTTCATCTCATAGAATATATTTCATCATTTGCTACTGCTCTGATCAAAAGATTAGGCAAACAGAGAATGCCTATATAGCCTTTCTAATTTCTTGTTTTGTACAGCATCTAAATTCATTCAATTGGTTCATTGGATTAGAAAAAAATAACATTTGGAGCTGCAAGAGCTTTGTTTGTGCCACAGACTGAACAAACAACTACGAGAAATAAAAGAAAGCAGTCAGGAACCAATTTTCAGAATAGACGGCATCAATAAATTTACAGAATTATATTTCATCTATAAGAAAACCCTTTTCTGAGTCTATTCTGACTCATTCTTTTAAATTGTTTTATTCACGGGGCTATTTGCAATATTTAACCATAGCCCTATGGGGGGGGGGAAGGAGCAAACATCCCTATTTTAGTATCACGTCTCCCTACCATAAAGTCAAGTCTCACTACCTTTAGAGAAATTTGCCTCTAAGTGATTTCATGAAATATATAAACTTTATGTCTCCTTTTAACATGAATACATTTTTCATTCTTAAAAACTGAGACCTTTATGTTTCTAACAAAAAAATTATCTTGAAATATGAAAAAAAAAAATTAAAGTGGGGTCATATCTCTTTAGTTTACTCTATTGCAGGGTAAAAATGAGTTTTTCGATCCGATATTTGTAAGTAACAGAAAAGATGGTAATTAGGTATATAGAACTATTTTTGCTACTTTACTGCGATTGTAAGTAAAAAGATTCTCCGTCTAATAAAAATTAAGCAGGTTTCTTAAAATTTGTTTACATCGTTAGTGATTCTGGATTTTTCAAATTTAGCTAATATTTTGCATGCGGAACTGTGAGAATGCTTTCAGAAAATTTAGCCTAAGAGTTTTTTTTCCAAATTTTATTTCACACATGATGATTTCAAGGCTTGTCAACGTTTGACTCTCGTCATCATACTGCTAAAAATATTATTAATAGATTTTAGATTTAATCTCAATCGCTTTAGACATTAATATGATGTTTTTAGAAATATTTCAAATTATAAACACACAATAGCAGCGTGGTCCGGCGTTGCCTGGGCTATCACGAATAATGTGTCATTATCTGGCGGAGAGATGTGAGGTCACGTGACACATGCCCAACATTCTCTCCTAAATAAATAAGGAAGAAAGAGCGGTTCAAACATACATCCGCGAAAACACGTCGAAATCGTCTTATTTAAAAAAAAAATACAAAAAAGTAGTTATTTTGTAAACAAAAATAATACAATGTCCTGGCGAAATGAATGGTCTAGCCGATTCCGGAATTATTTTTTGTCTGACTTGAGTACGGAGGGAAGGATGCTGCGTAGCCCGGCGTTGCATGGACTATCTCGAATAATGTCTCTAATAAAACGTAAATAAAATAATTGGAAGCTAAGACTTCACAGAATTGAACTTCACCTACATGTGTCGCTACTTTTCCCACTTTCTAGGCAAAGCACACCATTCTTATCATTCATGCAAAAGCTACGAATTTAAAAGGAATTCCTCAATTAAGTAACAGTTTTTAATATAAATTTAATAAATTTAAAATACATTTATATTAAACAATAACATCAACAAAAGAGATTTTTGAATTAAAAAATAATCTTTAAACAGGAACATTATGATTTTCTACAAAGTTTCAATATTAAAGAAAGATGCTTTTCTGAAAGATGCTGCGGAGAAGTTCTTCAATCTGGAAGAAAATTCTTATTCTTCTACTGTGAAACTTAATTCCCCTGCATAGTCAGTACTTATTTGGAAGTATGTGCCTAGTTTCAACAGCAATTTTTAATATCAAACTTCTCCAAAAGAATAAATTTTATCGATCCTTTCATTATTTAAATTCTGTTCCTAATCCTAAACTCAAAAGTTCATTTTCTGGCAGGGTACAAAAAAAGTTGGATATTTATCAGCATAATGTCGAAATAAATTACACACTTTTACATAATTTTTAAATCTCTCGAACGAGTCACTTTAATGCATGATCGATTTAAACTTCGAAACTCAATTAAACCAGTGAGGCGATGCAATTACTTCCATGTCAGGATTTTTTCGGAATATTTTAACAATCTCCGCAGCGAATTTCCTCCTTGAATTAACAAAGAAAACCTGGTTAAATCCTTGAATTTGTCGAAGTTGTTCCTTTCGCATTTGTAAAGCGGCACCAATACGTGCTTTCGAGTCGTAACATGTGTTTCCACTTTGCTTTCAAAAGAGAGAATCTGACTCAACTCTCCCTCTTCCTTTTACAACAGAAGAAAACACTTGGCACTTGTGTCAGAGGAATTTAAAATGGTATTTACTTTCGAGAAAAGGATGAGAGCTTATAGCACTCAATCTCAATTAAGGAAGGAAACCTTTCTCAAACATGTCTGACGAATATTACGGTTTAAACTCTGAAAGAAAAATCTCATTTGGGGCAATTGAAGTATGCATATTTTAACGTATCGTGTAGTGCAAAAATAGCGTTTAGTACCTTACCGTAGCGTTTTAGTGCGCCTCAGGAATTTATTAAATCTTTAGGATATCATTACCAAAGTTTTCAAATGTATTTTTCATAAACCTGGCTAAATTTAGTTCAATTATATTAACATCCCGTTTTGAAGGAAGACGAGGGATAGTTTGGGCTGGACCTAATAATTTTGAATCGTTGTCATATAAGGAGGATGCCACCTGAACTGGTATCCTCTCCTCTAGAAGCTTCCTCACCACACCAGCGGGAGGACCTTTGAAAACTGGGTACGATTGCATGTGCAACAGGCCCCATGCACGGCGGATTTTCAGTGGAATCGGGTTTTGAACCTGCCATCCTTCGGCCCCGACGCCGAAACATTACCACTCTACCACAGCAACCCAGAAAACTAGTTAAATCCTTGAATTTATTGAAGTTGTTCCTTTCGCATTTGTAAGGCTGTGGCAATACGTTCTTTCGAGTCGCGTAACATGTGTTTCCACTTTGCTTTCAAAAGAGAGAATCTTATTCAACTCCCTCTCTTCCTTTTACAACAGAAGAAAAACATTTGGCTCTTGTGTCAGAGGAATTTAAAATGTCATTTACTTCGAGACAAGGATGAAAGCTAATTTCTCTGAATCTCAATTAAGTGAGGAAACCTTTCTCAAACATGCCAGACGAATATTACTTATTATTTTTTGAAAGAGAAATCTTATTTAGGGCAGTTGGAGTATGCATATTTTAACACACCACTTAATACAAAATTTTACTTTAGTTAATTTAGTTTCAATAACGTCCCATTTCATGAAGCACCTCGAAGGCTATTTTGAGATAGATCTCGCAATTTTGAGCCGTGCTGAGATGGTCAGGACGACACCTGAGCTGGCGCCTGCCTCTCCAAACTACTGCATCACACCAGCGGAGGAGCATTAACATGCACCAGGCCCACAAACACGGAGGATCTTCAGTGGAATCGGGCATCGAACCTGAAGTCTTCCGACTCCGAAGCCGAGACCTTGTCACTTGGCCTCCGAGGCCTGGAGTACAAAAATATTGCTTAGCACATCATTGTAGTCTTAACTAATTTATTAAAGAATTTAGACGTCATGATAAAAATTTTCAAATGTACTTTACATTTTTATACTCGAAAACAAATGAATATTATACTTTCGTAAACTGAATAAACTTTTTAGTTACACATGGGGCTATTTGGAAAAGGATCAGGCGATTTTGAACGATCAGGCGATTTAGAAACCCGGCGAGTGGGCGAGCCCGCACGAAATTTTCACATGAGTAGACTACAACGCATTTAACGCTCAAGAAGCGAACGTGCATGATAGACCTTTAGCCTAACTTTGGCTTTCTAGATATTGAGACAGAGATGAAGCTCTACCGAATGGAAACCATGCCCCTAAAACATTTAGAAAGACATTTAAAGCTTCAGTTTTTTTGCGAATTGAAGCTGATTTCCGAAACTGACAGTTCACTTTAAAATGTTTTTTAATTTCCAAATTTTGCAGTGAATAATATCATTCCTGTTACCTGTTTTCAAAAGGACTTTCCTTTTAAGAAATTATTTGGTTTGATTTAGATAAAGTAAAGTTCCGCTTTGAAGCAACAGGAGAACTATTTTCTACCTTTAAGGAAAATACCAGTTTGGAGGAAATACTGATTGATTTATGTAGTTTTTGAGACATAAATGGCATTTCAAATTAACTATCAGATTTATTTTTGAAAAAAAATAGTATCAGAACAAATTTGATAAATCTCATTGCTTTTGAAAAAAAAAAATTCAAAAGGTTCAGCCTGGGAAATAACAAATCTAAGTTTAAAAAATATCATTTACAGTACACTATCATTTTTACTCTACCATTTATTGTTTTAAAATTATCTTCCTACGAAATAGTTTTAAATGTTTTTTAGAGGTAAATGAATTGAAAACTGATAAATGCAATACATTATTTTAATCTCCATTAAGGAAAAAATGAATAAAGAAGTAAAATTTTAATTAACGAAAAATATTGTAGCAGTTGATGTATGTATGGTTTACTATTCAACAATGTTATGCAAATTTGTTACTATTATATTTTGATGTCTTTATATAACGCGATAACTTTATATACCCATATCTTAGTAAATAATTTTCATGTTTTCAGAGTATAATAAAATTTTATATGCTTATAAATTTTATTCATTTTTATTTGACATTTTATATACTGATACATTAAAAAGAAATATTTGAATATGTTTTAATATTGACTTTTTGTGTAAAACGTAAAATTAAGTTAAAAGTTTTATAAGTTGTTTTTTTATACCTGAAATTCGATAGCAAGAGATTTAATCCGGTAACCAATATTTTAAAGATCTTATTTTTATAAAAAACATAGATTTACTTACCAGAAGATTTGCTTTATAAAATGAATTTTTCTCTGATGTTTATGAAATCTTTATTTAGATTATTTAGAAGTGCTAACTTCATAGATTTGACAATTTTTAAAAGTACTATCAGAGAAAATTTAATTTCAGAAAAAAAATAACTTTTTGGCAAAAGTCCAACAAACGCAAAAGGAAAATATTTAGTTCGTTTTTATTTATTATTACTTAAAAATGAATAAAGTATGATGGAATTTCATAGTGTCATGAAATGCAACTTATATTTTTGAAATTTTAGCTTTCATTTTCTGTAATTATATACTATATATCACATTTTTGTCATTTTTATTCTGTTTTCTTCTTTGAAAAACTTATTCTTAAATAGTAACTTCTTTTAAATGTAAATCAAAATGTAATTAAAGATTATTCAGTTTTTAAACGGAAAATTTTGGCTTATAAATTCGAGTATTACGAGTTTTTTCAAAAGAAACTCTAGTTTTTCGTAACTGAAATATTACACAATATGAGTATATATCTTTCCGGAATAATACACACTTAAGTCACTCATCCACTTGGCCATTCAGAGTATCTGAATGGTCATCCGTAGCGAAAAATAACACAAGTACTATGGTCATTTACAAGACAGCGACCATCCGCCGATGCATCAAACGATCCTGTAGGAGGTATGACTTCTTCGGTGATAAAAACACATCATTTTATATACTACAGGGAAAAGGGACCCTCTTTTTTATCCAGCGGCTTCTCGTGGCCATATCTGAGATGCCCTCACGGAAGGATATATTTCTGGAATAAAATAAAAGGGTTATTTGGGAGAACTTATTTTTTCATTTTAGTGTAACAGTTAGAATCTGGGATGCTGATTAACCTTAAACACTCGCATAAACTCCATTATTATTTAGCATAGTTGATTGAATGGTTTTGTGTCTCAGGTAGTAATTGTTCACACGTTTACTCATTATAAAATTAAAATATACATTGTTACAAAAAAAATTTAAAATCAAAACTTAAAAAATGCGCAACCCAAATTTTCAGCGGGAAACAGATAAGGAAATATTTCATTAATTGCCGAAATTGTTTCGATAATATAAACATTCAATTAGTCAATTTCGATTTCATTGATAAAATTTGAATAATGCGCTGTTTTTAACTGACTTCGTGTTTCGGAATGAATTGAAAAAGAAAAATATCCGTCTTGAATTACCTATTAACTTTATTAAAAATGATTTTTGACGTAAACAACACAGACCTCACATTTCTTTTGCTATTAAGGATAGACGAAATAAAACCCTTGCGAAAACTGAAAATTCTTATACAACAATTTATTACATCATTATGCTATCTAGTCTTAAATCTTGTTTTCATTTCCTGTATGCCGACGACTTGAATGTGTGTTCTTTATTTAAATGTGAAGAGGAAAAATTATCCATTGAGTTTAGTTTAGGATAATGCATAATGTAAAAACTGATTTGGAAATTCATTGTATCCCGTTTTGAAAGGAAATTCAAAACTATTTTTCCATCTATTTTTGCCTGAGGCATTTCAATTAAAATTATAATTACTTACCCGATTTTTCAATACATTCTTTTATGATTTAAGTTTAATCCTTTGTTAACTTAAAAGATTGATATTTGATTTTTGAATTGCGTAAGCAAATTGCTTTGGAAAATTACTCTCCATTTTGCTCCTTTTATATTTGTTAAAATCAGAGTGGAATGTTCAACACCTAGAAAAATTTTCATATTTTTCTTGTTTAACATTAGGAGTTACTTCAAATTCTCCTTAGAAAATATCAAAACATTTTTTGCTTCTTCTTTATTGAGGATCACCACAACTGATGAATGTTGTTCATGTTCCGTTATTTTTCTACTCCGTTCATAAATTATTTATATATAAATGCAATTTTAAGTGTAATTTCATTTTATTACGTTGCATTTGCTAGAAGATTACTACCATATTTACTAATATTAAGACAGCCAGTTAAACTTATTGATAATGGATTAACTAGATAGCATGTTATCTCGGCCAAATACTTAGAGTGGGACCATTAGGAAATTAAATACAATATTATAACTAATTATAAAAGTACCTAATTTTCGAGATATTTATCCTCTCTTCATAATGCTGTTAGTCGGTTTTAATGGATCTTATAATTTAGAACGAGTAAGGGTGTGATTTCACTGTTTTTCTTATAATTAATTTTTTCACGCCTTTTTTATTTTTTCTGAACCAGCAATATTAATAATTGATTTAGATTCGATATTTTAGCTTTCATTACACTAAAAGTATTTATTATTTCTTCAAAATATATTGTTATAACACGCTATTAAACCGGGTATAATTTAATTTTGCTTTATTCGGCCTGTATTGATTTTATTAATACATTTATTTAATTTTAAATCTTGATCCGTTCAAATAAGCATCAGCAGTGTCTTTGTGCCTACTGTAATAGCAATAGCTTAAGTGGGCTCCCCTCATTTTGTTAGTCCTGCCACGCTATAATTCCGCCACTGCCTATGGATGTTAAGTCCATTAGATGATGGCACATA
>BGPR01008889.1:0-45882 GCA_013235015.1 Araneus ventricosus | reverse complement strand
TTCCGCCACTGCCTATGGATGTTAAGTCCATTAGATGATGGCACATATGCGCTAGACATAGCTTCCGCAGAATTCAGAATCGATAACTTTAAGTGAATTGAAAAATAGCTTAAGTGGGTCATCCTCGTTTTTCTAGTCCTGCCACCCTGTAGTTCCGCCACTGCCTATGGATGTTCAGTCTTTTAGGTGCTGGTACATATGCGCTAGACACAGCTTCAACAGAATTTAAGAATTGATAACTTTAAGTATATTGAAATTAACGTCTAAATTGAAGAAGTGTGAAATATTGTCGGTTAAAAAATTTTAAGATATTATGAATATCGTGGTATAAATGTTATAATACGTTAACTGAAAAAATACGCTGATTGAAGCGTAAGAAAAGATGTATAAAATCTGGAAATCATAATTTGAATTTAAAATATGAAACCATTCAAGTTTCATTGTATTTTATTGATTACTTTATTTATGCAGTCTGATAGCTAACCTAATTTAAACTTTATCTTGACAATCAATCAGAGATAATTTACATTCATTCTCTTGATATTTTTAATGCAAAGTAATCGCCCAGTTTACTACATTACATTCCACGAAAAATTATCTTCATATCTTGGGACCAGGTGATATTAATTTATTTAAAAGTATTTGTGGATTAGAGGGTCAAATCTAATTATTGTATTTAAAATTACTTGTATATTGGAAGATCATATCTAATTTATTTATTTAAAAGCATCATCACTTTCAAATTTTAATTAAATTAAGCGCAGTTAATCTCTCAATTGAAGCTCGAAATGAAGTTGAAATTTTATACATTTTAGCAGGGTTGATTTAGCCTGTTTGGTGATTTGAAATGCATGTAATTTATTTGTATTGTTAAAAACTTCTGTTTTAAGTGCTTAGAGAGCTGTGGTCTTAAATCTTAAAATTATTTCAGACATGATGATCATACAATTAAATCTGCATTCGATGTTAAAATATTTAAGCATACTACCGAAAGATATTTTCATTAAGTGAACTTATTTCAGTTAAATAATAAGTTTTTCTGAAAATATTATTTATTAATGTTGCTGATTGTATTTAACCAACATTTATATATAATAGTTGAGGATAAATAAAGGATGCTGGATATGTTTTTAGTTTTATAGTCTAAAATAAATGAAAGATTTGAGAGTCGCAGTTTGCTTAATTTTTTAATCTTTCAAGACAACTGCTTAGTATTCTCACTATGTATCAGAAATCTTTTATTAAATGCCTGTTTGCGCATTTCGATTTCTTCCTTTATGTTGATTTCCTTTCTGACTAAAATAAAATAATATTTATTTTTTAATAATTTCAGTGTAGTTGTTTAGATATTTTCATTTCCAAATTTTTATAAAAATATTTGTTTTGTTAAGTGTTTAAAAACATATTGAACTTTTATAGAAAAATTCGAGAAGGTCCTCAGTAAAATTTCAATTCATAATAAACTTTCAATTTACTTGCTTTATAGAAGTATTTCTGATAACTGAGATCTGACAAAAAGTCCTTATTTTAAAATCCTATCTAAGTTAAGTATGGTATTTTAACAAATTTAATGAAATACAGAAACATTCCACTATCAGAAGATTCTCCTCAAATTATTTGCGCAAATCTACAGCATCATATTAATGGATTAAAATTATTTGAATGTGAAGTGAGGTATTTCATAACCCAGATATGCATAAGTTATTTGTAATACATTGCTCTTGTCCGTAATAAATTTATATCTTTGGATGAAGACAACTTCTTCACTTTGAGATATTTCATTTCAAATTTCAGTACAAAGAACTTTGCTCAAATGTTGCATTATATAATAATATCATTATATATGTTAAAAATAAAAAATCATTATATATGTTATATAATAATAAAAAATCATTATATATGTTATAAAATAATAAAAAATCATTATATATGTTAATAATTTAAGAAACATATATATATTTCTTATTATTAATATATAAAAACGAAATTATGAAAATATACCAAAAGACGCTTTCAACTCAAAATGTTTGTGAATCTTATTTTTTCGTAAAACTCGGCATTTTATAAATGGAAATTCAAAAGACACATCGCCTTGATAACGATTAGAATTATCCTGAAATCCTGTTTTATTTGAGAATTTAACAGCCAATAGAATTCAATCCTATTTATATTATTTTTTCTCCGAAGCACATGTGCTTCATTTTGCAATTCTCATCATCTGCCATCATTAAAATAATTGTTATTTTTATAAAATTATAAAAACGAAAAGGTTTCTAAAAGTACGACTCCATAAGAATACTGAAGTTTAGAAATTCATTTTATAAAAATAATGGATGTGAAACGAAATTGTAAGTGCATGAGGTATCGATTGAAATACATTAAGCAAATTAGAATTTAAATCGTTATTATTTTAATTTTCAATGAATGTTTCATGACTTTTTTCTTATGATACTCATTTTGGCTTAATTTCTATATAGTATTGTTTCCAACGACTAAAGATTTCACAATTATGTTTTGATAGTCATAATTTATATAATTTTTTTTAACCTTTTAGAATAAAACTGTGTGCGTAAAAGCGTCTTCCCATTCTTATCAATTTCACCTTTTTGTCGTTAAGATATTTCATAATTTATTATTGTAATTATTAAAGGATCCTAAAATCCTTTTTTCCAAAATCCACTGCCAGGTAGCGCCACGCCGTGGTAATCTAAATTTAATTAAATTATTCGATTTACTAATAAATAACCTCTAAAAATATTGAAATAGTATTTGTCATTGAGAACGCACAAATGCGCAAAATTTCAATATACTAGTACATGAAGAAGTGAGTTTATATTCGAGTTCAAAATTCTATCTTTAAGATCATGGAACAAGTCATGTTAAATAAATTTGCATAAATACAATCGAATTCCACTAATTTTAATTTTCTCAGCATGGATATTCAATTATAGAGAAATAGGAGCATTTAATTCGTTTATATGCTGCATTTCTATCAGTTCCAAAGTAAATATTTGAAAGAAAACTAGGATGCAGCTCACTAATTGTACTAAATGACATGTCGACTCGTTTGCTTTATGAGTCACCAATTATTACTGGTGAAGTCAATCGTCAGTTGCATTTTGCTCACAGCTTGGAAAACTCTTGGGGACGAATCTGTCATTAATAAGTTTATCATGTTTACAGTTTCCCAACATTTAAGTGAAGTGTTGAAATGTTTTCAAAACATCAATTAAGTTTCAGTGATTAGCTTCCTCTAATTATCTAGGATTTAGAAAAAAATTGTAATTTCCATAATTCTCACATTACAAGTTTTAAATGGAGTTCAAATTTAAGTGAATTTTTCTTAACTTTATTAGCTTGATTTGCTTCACATTTGTAAAGATAAAATTTTGTAGTCGATTTGGGACTAATTTCCGGATGCACCAGGATTTTAAAATTTTGTAGTCGATTTGTGACTAATTTCCGGATGCACCAGAATTTTAAAATTTTGATCACTTGCGTATTTTTAATGATAATATACAATTTTAATATTTCAGAACTTAATAATCAGATAATCTATTAATTTAATTAATTTTTTTTTATTCTGTATACTTAACGCCACCTGGTAGCGAAATTGAGAAAAATTGATTTTAAATTTTCATCATATTTATAATAGAGAATTATAATTAAAGACTCATATTAATTTCTTATTTAATTAAGGTAACGAAATAGATTATCATATTTATATTAATGAATTATTTTTAAAGACTCATATTCATTTCTTATTTGATTAAGGGTAACGAAATAGATTATCATATTTATATTAATGAATTATTTTCAAAGACCCATATTAATTTCTTATTTAAATAAATATTAATAAATAAAAAATTCTAGTTTCCTGTACAGCAATAAAAATGGATTTTTCAAAACTGTTTTTATTGTGATAATAAATAGTGTTTATTGTAACATAAAGAAATATTAAAATCACTGTATATTTTTTAAAAATATATTTCACCTGCTTCCTCTATTACAAATGATTTCATGTGATAAATCCTAGCTCTCTTCTTAGATTTCAAATGAATCTCGCCAATTTATTTTGGAATTCATAGCACATCTTGGAAGAGGAAAAACAGGACACTACGCTAAAGCACAGAGTAAACAAACAACAGTTAGCTATCAGATGTCTTGAACAGTTTTATTTATCATTCGACTCTGATGTAAAGCGAATTTACTCTTGAGCAAACACAGAAATTATTTTAGAAGATCAAAGCTCAATACATATACGTTAGCTCTGATTGATCAAGAATTCACATTTGTATATGTAACCGTAAGAGATTCAAAGAGTCTTAAAAGAATAATAAATTTAATAAAAACAGTTTTCAAAAACAAATTTTTATAAGTGTAATAAAATACAATTCCTTTTATTTCGATTATTTCTTCATTTTAGTCTTTAATTTATAATTGATTACTACATATAACACGGAATTTTTTTTCTTAAATTCACCATCAGGTTGCACAACGTGTATGTTAAGATTAAGTTAAATCAATCAATTAATTGGTAATTATGCTCTGAAAAGATTAAAACAGCATATTAACATCAACCACTCACAAGTGTAGAAATATTCAAGATTCTAGCTTATAAAGTGGGTGAAAATTCGATTACAAAATTCCACATTTACAAACCAGAAACGGGTGAAGTTAAATAAAAATTTTTAAAAAGTCAATAAAGCATGCAATGTTTTGTCTGTGCTCTTACTGTGAAATATTACTGTACTACACCATTCTTTTTGAATTGGAAAACGTGATGTCTGAATTTACTAAATTTCAGTAGGCCGAGGTGGATTCCATGTTCGAATCCGATTTCACTGAAGATCCGTTGTGTTTTGGGTCTGTTGCACGCTAAATCATATGTAGCGGGGTCACACCTCCTCCCCTGGTGCGGTGCGGAAGTTTGGAGAGGGGGTGGCGGTTCAGGTGCCGTCCTCGTCATTTGATAGCTTCGCAAAATAGTCCATGTGTTATTTCAAAACGGGTCGTTAACAGCATAAACATTTTGTCTCGATATGATTAAGCAGATCTTGCTACTTTATTCAATATCATTAAAAAAATTATCTTAAAGCAATCTGAAAAAGTATTTTGTGGATATTTTAAAAATTAAAATGTAGAATGACTATGGATAACTATACACTTTTATTATAATTTAAAAAATATGCTCTAATGCAATTTAATTTGCCTTAAAATTATGGATATATTCTACGTTTCACTGTTATCAGCGTCTTTTCTGAAGAAAATTAAACAACATCATCTTGGGCCTTTAAATTTTACACATTATGTAAGTTTGTTTTAAAAAATTAATGAACCCATATTAACAAAGCACTGAAAAAATTAATATTTTTTAAAAAGATAAATATGTGTTTCTCCAATCCTATGTTTGCACGTAAAATCAAAATCTTAACAAACTTTTATTAGTTTAGTCTGTAGAGGTTGAATTAAAATAGGACAATGGTACAATCCACTGGTATTAGTCCTTAGTTAGGTGGACGGAGACATAGATCAGTGTTACATTTTTTTTTTTTTGCAGATAGTTGTTGGTTTTGTTGCACAGAGCTGACATCTTCTTTGTTCGTTTTTTATAATAACATATTCATTTTTAAGCTGTAGAAAATCCTCATTAGCTTATTAAACACCAAGTTTTTTGCAAGATGGATTCCTTGGAATAGAAAGTCCCAAATAGGAAACTGTTATGTGTCTTCGAAAATTAAGCAAGCTCAGACAATCGTCACTAAATAGCTGATTGAGCTTCCATGAAGCAACAAAGGCTGTTTTAAAAGCATTAATAAAGATCAGTACCATTTGTTTCCTTGAATTGATGTAAAATAATCTGCCGCATGATTATCAAATTGGTCAACTTTGTTTTTATATTTATTATAGGATGTAATGCACATTGGCATCATTGGTAATGCATGGGCCATCACAGATTGTTTTTATATTTTTTTCGTAGACGAATTATCAATATCCTTAGTGTCACTCAGGGAATCAGGATCTGGAGGTAAAATCACCAATTCATTACCTATGTCGTCTAATTCACTGCCAACTAAGGTTCACAAAAAGTCCAGGGCTTCCTGCGCAATAAAAACTTACGTGGCATTTTAAAATTGAAAATCAAAATTATTTTCCAAAGAAAAAAATTCAAGCATGCTAAAGCGGGATGTACTTGGTCTTCATCGATAAATTTCAAAATGTAACTGACTGCATGTGCATCATGACTCAATTCTTTGAGAACAATTGACGCCAGCCATCATATCTGGTCTTGCCCAGATAGCATGTACATTTGCAGAAAGTGGGATTTTTTCTGGATATTATCTTGTCATGACAAACTTGACGCGACAAGTTTGCAGCGAAACTCCTGCAAACTAACACAACATAATCGACCACTCCACTTACAAAACAAGTTTACTGTGAAGTTGATACGGCGCACTTATACACCAGGATTGCAAAACAAGTTTGCTGTGAATTTGATACAGCACATTTACACACCACGACCTGGAAACAGTTGTATATATCTGGTTTTGATTCTTTGTCTCTGTTTTAAGAAACACCCGACTTTTAATAACATCTCTTAGACAGTCCTTCGTTTTATTAATTCCATAAATCAATGATAATTTGAAAAACTAACTAGGTCTTTTTATTAAAAAAAATATTACTTGAAAAATTCACCATCCCAACTTTTACTAAATATAGAACTCGCACTTGAAAGAAAACTATATATCGTCTTTTTCTTAATTTTAAAAATTGAACGTTCATAAACAAAATTAAAATTAAACCCAAAACACAGTTAATGTTTGTTGAAAAATAATTACTTACTTTGTGTCCCATATTTTCAAAATTAATTACTTTTGAACCCTAAAGTTATAATTTATTCCACTAGTGAAACGTATTTATTAGCGAAAATAGCTCTCTCTCCTTGACTTTAAATCATATTCTCAAAATTATAATAGACAATTAAAAATAAGATGTAGCGTAATCTATGACCGGCGATCGAGGTCTCGCTGGTGTAGTGGTAAAGACGACAGGTAGGTAACCGAGTTGTCCAGGCTTCCAATCCAAGGTTCGTATGCATACTCTCTTTTTCCTACTGATTTTCAATGAACTTGACGCGACAAGTTTACAGTAAGTTTGTAGTATGTTGACATCGAAGTTTGCGATAACTTGTTTCAAACTTGTTATGAACTTGCGGTTTTGCCGTGTCAAACTTGCTGCAAGCTTGCAGACTTGCAGAGCAAGACTGCTGCAACTTCGCTGCAAACTAAAATCGTTATATGGGTGACATGCACTCAAGTGCCTGTATTAGTTGTAGAGTTGCAATCTTTGGAATGCGACACAGAAAGAAAAGATTCTCTCATTTACTAACTGATTGGCGTTAGGTAGCGATTGATTGCACCATCGTCCTATCTATAGGAAATCGAAAATGTAGGGAAAATATATCTTCTAGATCATTTTTGGCGGTGATATTTAACTAGTATAAAAGTATGGAATAATACATCAATAAATTCATAAGTATATTTTTTCGAAGGTCAGAACTTTAGAAAATTTGTGTATTGAAAATGTAAGATCTCATGTGTAATGCGTTCTCTCAATTGTAAGAAAATCTCTTTACTAGCCTCCACACAATAAATTAATTGAAGTGTGCGCAAATATATATGATTTATACCCAAATACTGATTTAATTGATAAATATAAATGGTTAGAAATTTGCATAGATAATATTTGTGAAAATTATCTCTTTAATGGAATTAACTACTATAAGCAAGTTTTGGGAATTCCTATGGGTTGTTGCTTTTCTAGTGCATTGGCCAATATATTTCTTCACTCATTTGAGAGAGAATTAATTAAAAATGAACTTGTTTTTGGATTTCGTTTTATTGATGACCTTTCAGTGTTTAATTATGATAATGTTAACTCCATTTATAACTGCTATCCAGAAGAGCTCAAAGAATAATAACTAATAATGAACGGAATAAATGTATTTTTTTGGATCTGGAAATTAAAATTTTGAATTCAGGTGTCTCTATTGGAATATACGATAAAAGAACAGAATTTAATTTCAAGGCTATTACACTTTGTGATTTTCAAACATGTCTTCAATTTAAAATTTTTAAAAATTCTATCTTTTCTCAAATTAATAGGATTAAAAATATTTGTAATAACCACTATACTTTTGTTAAAGCTTTAGATAATTTAAAAAATATCTTAAAAGATAACGGATACCCTAATTATTTCCAAAAAGTTAATAACTTAATTAAAAATAGTTTCAAGAGTTTTCGTTCTTCTGGTAAATAGATCGAAATTTTCTACATAGATGGAGCTAGGGTTAGCTTCTAGATGTTTGCTTTCTTTGTTCATTTGTTTAGAGCGTCTTTTTCTTGATTCTGATTTTGAAAGAGGGTGAATATTTACATTTTCTTTTTGTCTCTTTATTGTTTTTGTTTTAAAGGAATTTGCTAAGTTTTTCTTTTTTCCTTTGATCCTATATTCAGTTGTCGGACTGATTCAGGCCACATAAAGGAATAAATTTTGACTATGGTCAGTCCTTTATATAGAAAATTTGTCCAGTTTAGAACTACAATGTCGTGTGGTCTCCAAAGAGGTATCGCCATTCTGGTTCTTTTCCATTTTTCTTTCATTTTGTTTATATTTCTTGCTTTCTAATTTTTCTTTTATGTGTTTTAATTATTTGAGAATTTCTGTTGTTGAATACTATAGTTTTTGTTGATTAATTTTAGGAAAATTTTGCTGATGAAATCACTTAATGCTGCTGCGTTGAGTGCGCATAAAGGTGTATTGTTATCATTATTATAATTGTTTACTTTTTCTATTTTTATATATTTTTTCTTTTTAACGTAATTTTTGATTATCTATTATTTGAAAATGTAAGAAAATATCTGAGAAAGTCATATATTCAAAAATTTAATAAATAAATGTCTAACATTAATTTAAACGTGCGAAAAAGGCATTTATATATTTAAATTAGTCTTGAATAACAAATCGTGTTTAAGTAGAATTAAAATATTCAAACGAATTATATAAATACCATTTGTGTGTGCTGTCCTACTTTTAGGACGATGAGGAAATATGGATTAAGGGGACACATTACCCAAAATATGGGCAAAACATCAATTCTTATTTTATTGGTTTATTTTTCTGAACTTATCTTTCTACTTATTGTATCAAAATTTCAAATTTGTACATTTAATATTATAGAAGTTATTTAGTATTTTATTTGTATTTACGACGAAAAATGATAAATATAAGTTACAACTTTAACTGACTTTTTCTTCATTTCGGAATTTTCCTCAGTTTCATGCTTTCAAAATGCAAAACAACTTTCAAATTTTTTGTACTTGCTTATCACTATGCATATGATAAAATTGTGCATGCAATAAGCATTCAGTTGTTTAGGTTTTTTATATACAAGATATGAACTGAGGTATTGCTAAATTTCCTCATTTTTCACCATATCAAATAGTAAAAAAAATCTATATTTAAGAGAATGTTAGATGCACATTAAAATCCATGCACAGTTCTGTATAATATATTTAAGTGAATCTGCAAATAAAATTTGAAGCAAAAATATTCATATTTGAATAAGTAGTAGGGAATTTCGAAAATAGAATTTTACTTAAAATGTTAAAATTTTAACTTAACAAGCACATAAAAATGATTTTTTTTCTCTTTAAGATGCTTTCATATGATTGTTAAGTTTAAATAGTATAAAAACTTTTTCAATAATACTTCAAAAAAATATTCATAGAGTAAGGAATAACTATGGCAAAATTTGCTATCTCGCTTGTTTATTCGTTTGCATAATTATACAGTTTCTTGGACCTCCCTTGTCGAGCTTTAAAAAATTGACCAAACACACTAAGAAGAAATTCGATCTTTTTTGTTTAGTTTGATATACTTGAAGTGAGTCTTTTACACAATATTGGGTTTACAATATTCAGCAGTATTCAGATCAAGGTTATGACAGAGTCAAATTATAGCTGAAGCCGGCTATAATAATAATCCGTATCTTAAAACATGTGGAATTGGCAAGAAAAAGAGCAAATGAAGGGAAAAATTCTTACTGAAGATAACCACGTGTCATACCGGATATAGTAAGAAATGCTAATTAGTATTTAAATATTACTCACAGAAATTATGCTAAAATTCCTACTTTTATTTACTAAAATTATCAAACATTATCGAAAGAGTATCAAGTAGAATCTGCTAATATGTTGCTTTTAAATCTTATTTATTGATATCCTTAATCCTTAATAATATAATAAATGTGAAAGTGTGTCTGTCTGTCTGTTTGTTAAGCTTTCACGGCAAAAATACCAAACCGATTTGGATGAAAGTTGGCAGAGTTGTAGCTTGAAACCCAGGAACGGACATAGGGTAGGTGAAATCACGTTAAATTAATTATTTTTGACTACAGTTAAAATTAATTAACAAAGAAAGTTCATTAACTCCGCGATTCTCGATGAAGATTATTTTATTTTTCAATCAACTGTCACGTGATCCTTCAGGAATGCGAAAACATGTGGAATAAATTATTTTTAAAATCAACTATCACGTGATCTTTTTTCCGCCGTAAGTTCGGAACAAATTGTTCGATAAAAATTATTTTTGTACCATCTTAAAGTTCAAAATGTTACCTTTTTAATGATACCAATTTATTTTCTGTGACATTTTTCCTTCAATTTTTATTATTTTTTTAAAGTTTAATAACTCTAATTACGTGCAGACGATTTGGAAATAACGCAAATTTATAGCTAGTCTGTTTCAAGGAAACGGTTAGACTTTGAACTAATTTACCTTTATTTCTGAAAATATTGTTTATCTTTATAAATATATATAAAATAAGGCAGAAATTACATGTATTTGTCCGTCTGTCGGTCACAAAAACTCCTCCTAAACGGTGAACGTTAGCGACATGAAATTTACACACGACATTCTAGAGCATATTTCTAGGTCAAAGGTGCTATTTTCAACTTTCAGAGTCAATTAGTTCTTAAGATATTTAATTAAATAACGAAAATTAGCTGCTTCTAAGCCTAATGCTTAGATGTTTTTTGTCACTAACTTCTGAAACATTTATCAGGCAACAATTATTTATATGCCAAATTCAAGAGCAGAAATTATCTTTGTAAAGATGATACTTCCTTTGCGATGAAGTGTTTTCTCTGATTGTTATAAAGGTTTAAAAAATATTTTAACGCAATTTCTAACAATACTTTTTATTCTTATAGAAATAAATTCAAGCCAAATTACTGTTTCGCGCGCGGGCTTTTGCCAGTGTTAAAGTTAATATAAGAAAATATTGCTTTCTTTGACCATAAACAACAAAGAAGACTACACTTCCGGTTTCCTGTTGTCGCATCATTTACAGCTTTTAATACGGTTACACAGTGATCCAATGACGTTAGTGAATTATTGTCTCGATGTTTTGTTTAATTTTAACAGTGAGATATTACAGAGCCATACCATCTGGAGATGCGGTAATCGGCAGTAACAATGAACATCATATCCTGTAGAGCTCTTCAACATCTTAGAATTTTCAGGGGCACCTTCCGACAAGCCGAGATTGAAAGTCGGTGTGCCAGTACTACTAAAACGTAACCTCGATATACCGAGACTGCGCAATGGCACACGGTTACAAATAACACACTTAGGTCCAAACGTCGTGAAAGCTACTGTTATGACTAAAATAGGGTGAAGAGAGAGTGTTTTAATTCCATGCCTTCCGATAATACCGAAGGATTTATCATCTCAGTTCAAAAGGTAACAAATACCTTTAAAAATATCATTTGCCAGGCTCAGGGCCAGACACTGAAAGTGGCAGGCGTACATTTGGAAAAACCATATTTTTCGCAGGGGCAACTATATGTGGCGTGCTGACGTGTGTCCAGCCGACACAACCTCTACATCCGTGGAAGTAACGTGGTATACAAAAGTATATTAGCATAGATAAACAATTTACATAAATGTATCAGCATACATGTACAGTACACTTCTGTCAGCCGTCTAATTAAGTATTATAAACCGTCAGGACTTTTACTTTCCCCTTTCAAAATGCAACAAAACATTTACATTCGTGAATTAAAAAAAAAGAATACTTCGTGCGCAAAGAATTTGCGCACGAAGTCGCGGGTAACAGCTAGTGTAAAATATATCTTCCTGCATTAACTATTTCTGTTTGAAGCAAATTTAGAAAAGTAGAGTTTAGTGTAACATAAAATACACACATAAATGGGTAAAATAACCTTTCAGAGTTAAAGTTATATCTAAAGTCATTTGTACTGTTATAGTTTTCAAATCATTTTACCCATATATTTTCTATACCTCAATTGCCAACATTGATATTTCCGAGAGTACTAAGTTATTTTAATAAGATTAAGATGAAGGTCAGCGAAACTGAAAGGTTAGTATATTTCATGCACCTTAATAAGCTAAACAATTTAGAAAAAATAATCTGAATATTAAAACAAAATGAAGATCTGGCATTTTTATTAAAACTTTGTTGTTAAATTGCTCCTATTCACTAAAATTGTATATTTTATACTAGTGCTATGTTGTCAGAAAGAACAGTAGTGGTAAAATACTAATTTAAGTCAAACTCAGTCTTGCACGTTTTGTTCTGCGTTCATCACATTTTTTCATGAATATAAAAAATTCCATACTAATTCCATGATAAAATGAGAAATTGGTAATATAGTTTTTAAAGCAAAATTAGTGCCTTTCATTCCCGGAACTATTGTAAAATTTAATAAAAGATACGAAGACAATGAACAAAGAATATTGATACATCTTTGATTAATTTTTTATAAATAAAAACAATTTTAATGAAGTGCATTTACTGAAATCATTTACCTTTACTCCATGTAATCGTTGGCAGGGGAAACCCTGAAGCTGGACAATGGTAAAATAACGAGTC
Source organism: Araneus ventricosus (assembly GCA_013235015.1). NCBI lineage: Eukaryota > Metazoa > Arthropoda > Arachnida > Araneae > Araneidae > Araneus > Araneus ventricosus. Next base: position 32,924 of record BGPR01008889.1, on the reverse strand, counting down.
ACCATCGACAACCGTCACGTTATTCATCGATCTGATGAAGGGAGGTCCCAAAACATCCACTCTTTCTCTGTGGTTTACAGAACCGGCTTCATTTTGAGCTCTGCATTCATAAACTCCACCATCCTCTGAGCGTGCTGAGCTCACATTCACGAAACTGACGACCTCTGCATGTATACTCACGAAATCCCCGTACTGAACTCTGTGATTTTCAGGTATAGGTCTTGAGTCTAATGACCAGGTCACTCTTGGAATGGGATTCCCGGCTGCAACACAGCGTAAGGAGAATCGCTCCCCAGGCTGAACGGTTTGACGGTTGAATACATATTTTAAAACAGGTGCGTCCTCTGAAATTGAGAAGAAATATATTAAGTAGGAATGATACTAGTATCATTCATTAATGGTACTGTCAATATATATTAATATGGTTCGATGTGGGAAATGACGAAGCAATAAAAGTATATTTATTGCCGAAGAATTTACTTTGCATGTTTTGGCAGAAACGTTTGTAAAACAAGCATCTTAAGTTTAAAGGAAGATTAATTTGTTGTTTATGAATGTTTATTTATTTTTGAGGCCTTCTAATCCTTTGGCATGACATGAGAAGGACTTGAAGTCAGTTGCAATGATTACTAATATAATAGCCCAGATCTGCATCTCACTGATCCGGTAACGCTCTGACGTCACCGACAATAAAATTCGCGCCATAGCACTGTGAGACGTTAAACAGCATTATTTCATTGTTAGAGCACCTAATTTCAGTAATTTTAAATTTAAAAGGATGACTGTCATTCTAATTTCAAATTTAATAGATCTAAAATAGTGACTTAAAATTTGCTATCGATTGATATAAAATTTATCTCGCTATGATCAATAGGTCCCGAGCAATTTTAAATTATATTGATCATATATTTCAAATTAATTTCCGTTTTTTAATAGAAAGTAGTGAATCACTTCAATGGTATATCATGCGCATAGTTTGGACGCCACGATGCATCTGATTATTTATTGTAATCGTGATGATATAATTTGTTAATATTTTTTGGCAATGTTTTAAAAGCAGAGAAGAGTATTGTTTTTATTAGATTACGTTAAAATTTACACAAAGACATCTGAAGTACAAGGAAAATTGTTAAACAACGAAAAATACTTCACACGGAATGTTGTTTACCAAGAGGTTTTTGAATAAAGAATAGATAAATAAAAAAAAATATTTCCAGTCATGAAACATATGTTTATTTTATTTGTTTTTAATCGATGTTAAACATTTCTCTCGCATATATATCTATTTAAACAAGTCAAATTTGATGGTAAATCTCTCGAATGAAGAGGCATTGCTCCCGTCATGGTATGACGGGAGATTTTCTAGTGCTCCTAATAAATTGTAGTCTTTACTTCTAATAAGATGCATCATCATTTAGTACTAGGTGAGCCGAGCTCTAGAGGATTCGAATGGAATCGGGTTTCGAACCCTGGAACTCAGCGGACCCAAAACTGAGACCTTACCACTAGACCACCGAAACCATTAAGCAGACTGGTGATTTATTGCTCTGGAGTGTCATATGCTCAAAATTTGTTTTCGTTGTTTCAATTCATAATACGAATTGATTTCCTTCATCAAAACTACATTAAAGAAGAAATCTTATTGATTCTTTCACGAACACTGACACACAAGATGATGTAAATATGGCATCAAAATTATCTTTTCTGAGTAAGCTTTTATAATGGCTTGATAAATGCTGACGGTTCTAGATGATTTTTTCGAATATCATTATCTTAAGAACTCGGAAGCTTTGGGAATAAATTCTATTTTTTAATTCTAGCCTTTTCTTATCGAACGTTGATACACAAGATGATGAAAATACGACATCAAAATGCATTTTTTCAAAGGAAGCTTTTCTAATGTATTGATAAATGCTAACTGTTTTAGATTACTTTTTCATTATTCTTGAGTTCAACTTTTTGTAATACGAATATCATTATTTTGATTTAAGAACTCCGAAGCTTTAGGAATAAATTCTAGTTTTTAACTATAGGCTTTTCTTATCGAACGTTGATACACAAGGTGATGAAAATACGACATCAAAATGCATTTTTTCAGAGGAAGCTTTTATAATGTCTTGATAAATGCTGACTGTTTTAGATTACTTTTTCATTATTCTGTTCAACTTTTTGTAATATGAATATCATTTTCTTGATTTAAGAACTCTGAAGCTTTAGGAATAAATTCTAGTTTTTATTTCTAGCCTTTTCTTATCGAACGTTGATACACAAGGTGATGAAAATACGACATCAAAATGCACTTTTTTCCGAGGAAGCTTTTATAATGTCTTGATAAATATCAAATATTTTAATTTTCCCATTCATTAATCTGATGTTCAGTATTCTGCAATATGAATATTATTGTTTATTAAGAAAAGCTGAAATTTATGAAAAAAATTTAGTTATCAAATTCTAGTCTTTGATCTGATTTAATTACGAATATGAGAAACAAAGATAAACAGCATTTTCAGTTTTAATTAAATTCATTAATGCAACTAAGTACCAAGCGTGGAATTTATGAAAAATAAATAATAACTGTCATTTCAAATCATTTATCGTAATTATTTAAAACGTGAACAGCATCTGATGTTCCAGTTAGCTTATTTTACTTACATACAAAATCCAATTAGTTGGCATACATAGAAAACTTATCTCTGTGTATCTGAAACTAATTTTCATCTTCCTGTGTGTACCGAAAAGATTTCCTGAGAACATAATTATTGCACAAAGTAAACACGAGGTTTAAATCTTACAGAAACTAATTTCTACGAGAAGAAGTATCGCTTATTAAGTTTTCTCATGATCTTAAGTTATCATGTAATTAGATTTTATGGGGTATTAAACCAACTTCGCTACATCCTCATCTTACAAGATAGATTTAAAAATAGTTCCCCGTAATGCAAATTTCTTTTTCTATTTATTAAGCAATATTTCTTTCTAGGCTTATTTGATTTATTTTTACACAGAGTATAAGAAGAACTATTCTCATGGTGGTGCATTTTTATCAGATAAATCTTAATCATAGAAAAAAGAAATGTCCTTACGCTTTAACTATAATGATTTATTAGTCAGTGAAATCGGCGGTGAAGTGGTTAGCCGATGCGGTTAAATAAGATTAGCTAACTATTACCTGAAACTATATTCCATTGTTCTGATTTATTAAATTTGGTATATATTCACCAATGAGAATATAACAAAAGAAAGGTGTAATTATTACCCTTAGATGAAATATTTTTTTCCTCAATATTTGGTTTACCAAACTATTTTTTCTTAAGGACACATTCATTAAGTGGTGTTTCAATTTATTTTTTGTTATTTTAGGAAAAGTTGATTAAGATGTTAACAGATGCTAGAAACCTAATAATTAAACAAAAATAAACATAGAAGTTGTTCTCAAAAAAGTTAATTTGGTAATGGAATAATAATAAATGGCAAATGATAGGATTAATTATATAAATGGCTGACTAGAAATAGCATTCACACATATTTGAGAACAATATTGTTTTATTTTTAAAAAAATTCTCGAGCACTTTATTTAAAATAGATTTAGTTAATCTTATAAGATGTCAACATGAGATAATTTAAATCATTTTTAATCATTTAAAAACATTCTAATATAAACTTCATTTTTTTCATTTACTAAAGGGCAATTTCAAGCCTAGGGTTAGCATTTTTTAACCACATATTAATGCAATGGCTTGAATTTCTTGACTGCGAATAAAATTAATGCTTCTTCACAAAGATAATATTTCTTAATAGTTCATTTGGAAACCCTATTCCTGAAATTTATTGTTTGAATTTTATTATGTTTATTAATTTTCTTAAATGTTTCTTTTGTTACAAGAAATTGATACACAAATTACGGATTTTATTATGCAGTGAAATATAGAACACTTCATCACTGTGATTATTTAGAAAAAATGTGATTTTTCAGAAAGAAATATCATGAAACGTAAATTGCTCAAGGAACTTTATTGTTATTTGTGCGTTCGGCCTTTTGAAAAATGAATTACATTAAAGAATGTTTTTTTTTTGTACTAAAAATTTTATGAGACTTTCCCAACCCACTTTTTCATCCTAAAATATCCAGATGAAAAGTTGCCGTATAAATGAGCAGGTTCTTGCTTTTCTGGTGGTTGCAATAATGATAGAGTTGCCTTTATGGGGTTATCGCCGATAATGGTACTGTCTGAGAGGTTTCGCATCTGCTGTTCGCAATGGAAGCTATAATGTGTCGGCCACAGAACCCGAATTTGCTATTCGTGGTGGCTGGGTCATTCAGTCTTCTAAGTTTGGACCAAGGTAAGTCTTTATAGTTATGAGATGTCTCCATAAAATTTATTTGATTCAAATGAAAAATTAAATCATCAGACAAAATATTTTATTTTGTAAAACGCTTGTGATAAACCCTTTCACGAAGTGCAAATAATTAATATTTAATATATCAAGTATTTGATGCTCCTCTCTCCCAGGGTCTTAATTTAAAAACGATTTCGGCAAGAAGTCAAAATTATACTTTATATGATTTTTACGCACTTTTATTAAATTTCAGATATATCATGTTTGCAAAGATTTTGCAATCGAATTTTCACTTGCTTAATGATGTGTTGAAAGTTAAATATTTTCAGGACTTAGTAATCGGTTAAACTTTTAATGTCATTAAAGTGTGATCAAATACTTGTGGCGCCACCTGGTAGTGATTTAGATAAAAATGATTTCAAGATTTCATAATATCGATAATTACCAATTGAAGATCCAAATCCAAAAATTAAAAATTAATTATACTTTAAAAATTATAATTTTAGTGTACTAATAAATGTGTATTTTTAAAAACATTTTAGCAATTTTTTTGATTTTGTAAAGTCAGCACTTCTAAACAATCCGTATGTATGAAATGTGACACACGATAGTTGGTTGCAGTCGTGTTTTAGATTGAAAACTTTCCCACAAATTAGATTTGAATTCATTCTGTCTTGTTCCATTTTTAGCCTGCTTTGGAAAATATTAGAACTGCTCTGGGCTCGCGTCTCTGAATCTCCGAGCAATCTTTTGGCTTTTCATATGGACTCGGATTATTACAATGGATGATTTCAGGAAAAATGTTGATTGTCAATAATATGTAGGACATCATGAAAATAGTTCAATGAAGATTCTGAAGGGTATACAGTATGTATCCATCCACTTATTTAATGCACATTTCACTAGTTATTTTTCAAGTACAATGATGAAGCTTAAATGATAATTAAATATTCAAAGTTTTTCTGAATATTTTTTTGTTTCATCATTAATTGCTTATGGGAGAAGCCAATGAAAATGATTTTCATTTCTTCTCAAATGCAAATTCATCTGTATGAGCACTAATTCCTTTCACAGAGAAGAAAAATATCAAAGATAATTATTATAATAAAAGATTTCAACCAAAAATCAGATAAAAAGTTAATTTTAAAATACCGTTTGAATAAATCTAGTATGTATCAAATAAATTTTAACTATTTCAATAATATCGGTCTTTGAATACAGCATAAAAACCTTTAAGGTTTGAAACCATTCAATTGAAAAATATGTTTTTTTCTACTTCTATTAAGTTTGTACTTAAAGTGGGAAAAAACGATATTTCTTGAAGCTTTAATTATTTTTAAATACCGGAGGGTATAAATTATTTCATAGAAAGCATTGTATTATGAATGTTGAAACTTATTTACTCCGAACTGAGATGATTAACTGCCAAAAATATAGTTTTTACAAACCTGACATGAGTAATGCACTATTCTTCTCATATTTCACAGTAATTGTTCTTCATAAATATATTATCCGGCATGAAAATCTATTAATTAACACAGAAAGTGCTGTACACTTGGTATGACATATGAAAAATTATAAACGTAGAGACTAAATAAGTATTCCCCTTTTCTGGAATAATTGATGCTAATGATTTGTTTCGTACGCATATCGTTCGGGTTGTAAAAGAAGGAGGATTGGAGGAACTCTCAAGAAAAAAAATGCTTTTTTATGTTGCTTCACCTTTCACATTTTTGATTTCTTGGTGTCTTTTTACCTTTTTTATTTTTTCTATTTAGTAGTTAAAAAGCTTTTATATTATCCGGCAGTATAATAATTTTATCGATTCTTACAAGACGTATCATTATCATGCTCAGCATAAAGACTTTCAATATACCGATCTTGAATAATTTATCAAGATCAAAGTCATCATTTATGATTTTGAGAAATTGTATAAAGATGATATTTAAATATTTATGGACAATATATTTTTCTTCGTTCGTCTGTAACAAGATGTATGACTTTGGACTGGAATAAATCTATAGCTATGTAACCCCTAAAAGTAATCAAAAATGATAAGAAAACAGTAACATTTTGAAATATGGAATGTTAGAAAGTATAAAATATATGCTTCAATATTTTTTTCTAAAATTTCATCATCAGTATCTAAATCGCTCTTCATGATTTTACAATTGATAGTTCATTAATGTTTTAAATTTATGGTGTATTTGTGCATAAAGTAGTTACATATACTATTCAGCAACGAATTCCGAGACTGCCACTTTTGTACGATTTTACACCGGAAAGGGATGTCAGGCAATGAGTCATATGAGAGCATTTCCGGATGTTTGATATATCAGGCTCAGTAAAATGTGAACATCACCCATCCATTCTTCACTTTTGCTCTATTTTGATGAAAATAACTCCGTCCGGCGCATGCGCAAAAGCGCGGAGGGTTTCCGAATCCGTTGCTAAACAATATTACTATTATAAATAATGACCGAGAATAAAAATCTTCAAGAAATTTGTCTCAGTAATGTGTTATAAAATAAGGTACTGCTCTTTAATATAATCATAAAATAATTTCATTCTGCCCACGCATCAGGATCCTGAATGATCTGGTCACCGCGATAACAGCAAGTGTGCGGTGGTTAGTTGCAAAATGGCCATCACAAGCCCATGCAATAATCCCTGCATCCCATCATCTTAAATGTGACTAACACAACCGCACTACACACTTGGCTATAAAACAACCTGGCCGCAGGTTCTGTGGTCACAGATGATCGAAGCTCACGTCGGATACAGCGGTAATGAAGCGGCGGACGTACTAGCCAAGAAGGCAACACAGGAGGGAATCCCCACATTCATCCCAGCACCAAGAAACCATATCAAGAGTCTGCTACAAAAAGAGTCCATCATCCCCTGCCAAAAGGAATGGAACAATGGAGAAACAGGCAGGAGCGTTCATAACGTTTTTCCAAAAAAGTCAAGACAACTCCTACTCCATGGCAAAGGCCGGAAATAATGTTCGTCACGGGCCACGGCCCATTTCCAACATATCTCAAAAGATTCAACATCAGAAGCAGCGATTCCTGTGACTGCGGAAAGCTGGGAAACCCCTTACACTATGCTACAAGTTGCCTGTTTACAACGTCATACCACCTAACAAAACCGTCAGCAGACCTAGAACCACTTTGGTGGAAAAGAGTCATGAACAACAACAATTCTAGGGCGAAAATCAGAAAACTCATCCACTTCATCTCGGAAAACGAAACACTCTTATTTCCAAAAGATGGCGACAGCAACTAGCCACAGACCCAACTAACCCTATGTACTCATATTCTGTCTTCTTCCATACACAGGGCACGACCCTCTCAAATTCAACAACACAACGATATGAAAGACTGAACTTTAAAAAAATATTATATTCTTTTGTTTTAAATGTCATGTTTTTTTGTATCTTTTTATAGAAATTGTAATTTTTTTTTTTTTGCTCTGGCTTTTTTTTAATAAAGCCTCACGCATACCCAACCAACCGACAGGGAGCCGCCGTGGCTCCGAGTTCGGGGGTATGCTGTGGTGTTAAGTCCCCAATATGGCTTCTTATATTAAATCTGGCAAATTAAGATTCGAAATTTAGTAAGTGATCAATGACAGAAAATTATTATTTTTTATGAGAAGAAAAAATTAATCTAAAGTTTTCAAGTCAATGTTTTGCAGATTCTGTTTTTCCACAAAAACATAAAAAAAGGAATTATTGGTTCCAAGTTCAAATTTCAGATGGGCCAATGCTAAAAATAATGTTTATTGTTTTGTTAACTATGTGACAGGGTTTCTAGATGGATTTAATGCATGGTAGTAGCTCTACCTTAATTTGTATGGATGGGTTAATGGAAAGAATATGCAACCAGTCATATAATGTCTTCACAGTGCCTTTTTGCGTGTGTGGTAGAAATATCTCTAATAAACTAATGTCTTTCTTCTTCCCATCTTGTTCTTCAATAATTATTTTTGTATCATTTGTATTTAAATTTATACACAGTAAAACTTCGATTAACCATCGCCATCCTGATAAGGTCTGTGGTGGATAACAGAATAAACAAATAACAGAAATCTCTTAATACTTTTCAGCAACGGATTCCGAGACTACCACTTTGGACGATTTTACACCGGAAAGGGGTGTCAGGCAATGAGTCATACGAGCGCATTTCCGGAGTTCTTTGCTAGATCACGCTCAGTAAAATGTAGACATCACTCTTCCATTCTTCACTTTCCCCCTATTTTGAAAAAAATAACTCCGTCCGGCGCATGCGCAAAAGCGCGGAGGGTTTCCGAATCCGTTGCTAAACAATACATATGTACAGCAACATGATTTTACTGCTGGCTAAGGAAGAAAATGAAAATAAAATCCTTTAAAAGTGAACAATTCATGCGTTCTGTATTTAATTTTACAAAACGATCAATATGAACTTCAACAAAAGAATAGCAATGTACAGAAATGTATTGTAATACTACAAACCTACGTTATTTTGAAATAATCCGTCATCCCCTTCTGTGTCTTTGAGTCTCGAGCTTTCTGCCAGGTGATGTTCCGTATCTTATGTAGAAGTAGAATATGTGCTGTATTTGATATAGCACAGTCCCTCCAACTTTATACAGTGGGGTGTGAAAGTAATCCTCCTTTTTACAACTTTTTAGATTTTTATGCGCTTTGATTTTCCGTGCTCTTATGTACTCCACCGTTTGCTGAAATGTTTTTTATAGGTTTTAATTTTTGTACTCTGTTTTAGGCGCCGTGTTGCAATTTATTTATATCTCAAAGTGTGTATTTTCGTCTTTAAAGGTTTAAACTCCTGGTGTGTTTTTAGAGGATTTGGTGCCTGTGCGTTTTAAATTTTAACCCCTGCCTTTTGAAAATGGTCTTTTAATTTTTTTTTTAAAAATACGACTTTTAGAATCATAGTGTGTTTTAATGTATTTGTGATTATGCGTTTTCAAAATTTTTAAGATTTTATGTATTCTCTGTATTCAACTTTTTATTTTTTAGATCATTTTTTTTATTTTCTCTTTGTGGGTTTTGTTCTTTGTGCGTTTGTTGTTTATCTCTATCGATACGGGACCGTCCTATTCGTCCCTTCAACCAAAAGACGTCAGCCGTCCGAAACGTCCGAATGTCACTCTGAAATTTCCACTCCCTTTCGTTAAGTGTGATTGATTTCACATCTGCGGTGCATGCTTTCTTCGTTCGAGTGGTGCGCCCAGATGTGTTTGGGGAAGAGGGGAGTTTTCTTACAATTCAGGCAATTCCAGCTGTCATTGTGGTTTTTGAGGGGGAAAGCGAATTTTCCTTATCTTTGATGAAGGAACTCGAACGTTCCCGCATCTTGAGATCCCTCCATTTCAATGGCCTTAGGAATCAGAGGGTTAAAGCAATCTGTAAATTGAGTTTTCTCTGTATAAAGGGAAAAGATTTCTGCTTCTCTTTAAATAAATAATCCGTTAACAGTTTTAAAGACGTCCGTTTGCTTGTTGATATTTCTTTTAGATGATGACAGGTAACAGAAACTGACGGTTAATCGAAGTTTTACTGTATTTACCTTCATACCAAGCTCTTCATGCCATCGTGAATGAAATCACCGGTAAAATGCGATTAATAATGACATGTAAATCATTCATGCAGTTTTTTTGTGTGGAGAGGGAGCATTCAAATTACTACAAGTGGTCAGAAGAGATGGATTAGTCTCATATAAGTCATCTGATAGGAAATGCTTGTGTAAATGATCTAAGGAATTTGAAAGTCGATAGATGGAGTAGTTGCGCACGATGGACATGTATTGTTTCATGGAATAAGGTTTAAGTATATATTTATAGATTTACCTTCGTCGGCAATGCCTACACATTGTATGAAAGGAACGGACTCGGAAGTTGTAAATTTGAGTTTATAAAAACAATCATAATACAAATACGAATAAAATATTCCATCAGTACTGAATTAAGTAGAATGAAAAACAGAACATCATAAAATGCTAAAGCTCTGAACAAGCTAAAAAGACAAGGCGAGTGTCATAGAATAAATTATTAAAATTGCAGCAACATCAAATTAAAATACTGATAAATCAAAAGTCTAATACAAATAAGCATTGCAACAAGTGGGACTATTAAAAATGAAATATTTAAAATTTTAAAGACAAGGCGAGTGTCATAGAATAAATTATTAAAATTGCAGCAACATCAAATTAAAATACTGATAAATCAAAAGTCTAATACAAATAAGCATTGCAACAAGTGGGACTATTAAAAATGAAATATTTAAAATTTTAAAGTCTTAAAAAGAATTCAAAATCCCCTCAAACGTTAGAAGAAGTAAAGCTCTATTTTCCCCCCAATGGTCCTATCGCCTGAATGCTCGCTGAGGATATATAAGCAGGGGAAGAATTCTCTAGCGAAATTGGTTTAAGGGGTTACAGACAGACGCGAGTGTCTTAGAGAAATGAAATGATGATGAGGTTGCGGTAGCCTAGTGGTAAAATGTCTGCCTTTGAGCCGGGTTCGAAACACAATTCAACAGGGGACCCATCGGGCCTGTTGCATGTTAAATCATACGTATGGGTCAACTGTTCTCCCGCTGGTGTGGTGCGGAAATTTGTAGAGAGGTTGCCAGCTCAGGTGTCGTCCTCGTCATCTGACCGCGGTTTAAAATGACAAAGGGCCGTACCAAAATATCCCTCGTGCTGCTTCAAAACGGGACGTTAATACAACTAAACAAAACTACACTGCAAATGCTGACACATTTAAGCACATAGTTATTTTCAAAATAGGGAGAATTAAAGTCGAATTCGCTTCCGGCACTTTCAAGTGTTATTATTCGAAATGAGTACTTCTGCTGTAATCAAGAATATCCTTATTTAATCACGTTCGTTAATTTTCATTACATTCGACATTAAGATTTTGTATTATTCAAGAATGGATATATTGTTTCCCAAATTTCGCTGATCTTTTAATGTGAGGAGAGCGAAAATACATCTCATTTCTAATGATGGTGACATGAAATCTATTGAAAAATATGTATTGAATTTTTTTACCTAAATTTAAAACCTAAGCCAGAATTTGTGTCTTCATTTAACTAATCAATTTCTTCCGTCCTTGCGAACAGTATAAAATAAAATATTGGAAAGAAAGTTTAAAAAAAAATACAAATATATAAAGCAAGCGAAGCAAGAATTTAAACTGCATGTCTACATCTCTTTCCTAAGCAGAAATAATTATTATACCGGACAGATTCATGTAGCCTGAAAATCACAATCGTAATAATACCCAGAATAATTTTTTTAGAAAACGAATCTTAATCCTATCTTTGTTACTATATATACTTTCTTTGCGAAATTCTGGGAAAAAAGGCTTAGCTAATTTTAATTGGGTAGCGGTAAACAACGTTATATTTTTAAAGCAGTATAATTAGAAGTGATTCTCAACGGTTTTAATCCCCTCTAAGCTTATTTACAGCAAAAGTTTTGCAGAAGAAAAAATATGTATGCCTGTAATTAAAGAGTTGTCCTCTCCAATTAGCAACGCTTCACAAAATGAATTGAATCAACATCGTGTGAAAGGGTGGATTAAGAAGTATTGCAAGAAGTGCGTAATAAGATGGAGGGATTACTTGGATTTTCTATTATTACTGGTCCTTTTATATATCATATAATTAGGGTTATGATAACAAGCTTTTGCTGTTAGTCAGAAGATATAAGTTGTATTTTACAGTGGGTGAACTCGTTTTTCAGTAATTATTTATTTATCCTGGTTTTAAAAAATACGTGTCCAGTATTTGAGATTTCAAATATTCGTATTTATTAAAATAGTACCACAATTCTGTTCCAGCTAATGGTGCTGGATTGAAAGTTTTTCTTTTCTTTTTGGAAAGATGATACGCTTTCTTTTTAGTGAAGTCTTTTGAGCCACTTATAGTTACCTTTTATTTATTTATTATTATTATTTACAAATATTTTGCAGAAAAAAGTATTATCAGAAAATTATCAAAGAAAGTATCTCTAATGTTTGATTATTAAGAGAAGCGTTGTTGTCGCACTAGTTGTAAAATTAGCAAAGAAATTTTCTTGGGAGGAATCCCAACCAAATATTTCATCAAACTCAACTAGTAAGATTAAGCGTTCTTAAAAACAGAAACTTTTATTTAATAAGAAAACACGAGATTTTATTTTCTTTTTCGGCAGGTTTTCAGTCGAATACCTGAAACCTGTGAATTCAATAGAAAGCAAAAACACTTTTAGCAAAAAGTAAAATAAAGCAAAGAATACAATTTCTTGCAGAGAAAAATATGGTTACTTTTTTTTATTTTTACAGCAAATATAAAATTTCCATTAAATTAAATTTATCGCAATTAATTAAAAATATAAATTACTAAATAAATATGTATTCTGAGGCTGAATATTAAGTTTCATAAAGTTTTTACGCAAAAAGTTTTATCATCAATTTTAGTAAAATATTAAAATACTATTTTAACGAAAATGCTTCTTGAAGTATATATGCAGGATTTCGGAATCGCCCCTTCTAATACCACCCTTAAAAAGTGTCCTTTTAATTATTATAACTGTAAATAGGAAAATGTCATTCAAATCCTGTAATAATTTAGTAAAATATTAAAATATTATTTTAATGAAAATGATTCTTGAAGTATATTTGCAGGATTTTGGAATCCCCCCTTCTAATACCACCCTTAAAAAGTGTCCTTTTAATTATTATGACTGTAAATAAGAAAATGTCATTCAAATCCTATAGTAATGCATTAAAGATAATTATTTAAAAGATGTTAAATTAAACTGAAATAAAAAGTAGAGACACATGCTTAATATATTATTGAACCTTAAAATAAGATATGAAAATACAATTCTTTCCAAAATTTTAACTCTAGGAATAAAAATACTGATTCCAAAATCGAAGAAATATTTCACAGTAATTTCAGTATCCATTAATTACAAGATACTTTCAGTATTTTATTTTATTTATAAATTAAGTTTTAATTTGTTATAAAAAGTAACAACTCTAAAAGAAGGCATTATTTTTCTAATAAATATGCATGGCATTGATTTGGAATGCAACTTAAGGATTCATTTCGAACCATGCTGTTGAGGAAAAATTTCAAAGGGCCAAATGAAGGAAGCATCGGAACCACAGAAGAAACTTCATCTCGTTTTTTAATCATCTCCATCATCATGAGTATACAGATATTTGTTGAATAACCTCGAACTACATCTCACTTAGAAGCAGGTTTATAACTTAGGATACCAAAATACTAATCCACCATTACCAAAATACCAAAATACATACCACTTGTATCATTCAATTAATATTTTGCAAATTATACTTTTAAGAAATTACCCAACTAATTTATGCCCACCCTTTAATGTAAAACTTCTAAATATGAATTATTAGCTGAATTCGATGCTGTTCGGAAGAAAAATATTTTCATGTCAAATTATTTGCAGGGTGGATACTAACTCGAGAAAATGAAAATGGGCATGATAATAAAAGCTTTTTTGAAATTTTTTATTGTGAAAATACCTTCATATACAATATTATATTGTATAAATATCCTCTTATCAACTTCAATATTATTATTTAATTTAAATGGGAATATTAGTTGCATTAAATATATTTTTAAACCTCGCAGCGTCTCGAAAAATTATAGACTCTGCTAAACGACTTTTTAAAGAAAGCAGACAGTTATTTTATCCTTAAGTTATTAATAATTTTTAAACAATGTTAATTTAAGTAAGTCTTGTGAGTTGCAAAACGGAGACAAATATATTAAATGATTTAAAATATCTTCATTCAAAAGGAATGGCAATAATATAGGTAAAATAACCTTTCCTACGCATACAAACATATTTTTAATTAATAAAAAATAAACAGTCTAATTAATGGTCAAGAAATCTTCATTAAAACTTTTGTTTCATAGTATTTGTGAGTTAAATTTGCAAAAAATCTATTAGCCCAGTAGAGCCTAGATTATCCGATTTGATTGCGACAATAATCGTTTTGAATAATCGAAAGCTCGTTAATAGAGACTACATTTTAAACTATGAATAATTTCGACCAAGTTTTCCAAAATTGTTCATTTGAAATTATGAAAATAAGATCACAAGTACTTACGCGTATTAACAATTTTAGAAACTCTTTTATTAGTTTTCAAACTTCTTCATATATTTTTCAAACTTCAATTAATTTTGATAGGAGGATTCGTAAACTTTATTGACTGTTTCCTTTGCATTTTCTTAATGATTCTAGAGATTCCTTCTTTCACCAACACCTTCTTTCCACTTTCAACTTTTCGACACATTTAGAGTGACATTTTCTCATGAAAATGGATGGAATTAGCTCACTTCACTATTGAAGTGCTGAATAATGGGACTGTGTTTATATTTTTTTCTAAACAACATTTTTCTAAATATCTTGAGTTATAAAATATCACCTCTCAATAACGATCAATTAAAAGCCTTCGCTTCGTGAAAATCCGTGAACAAGGAGATCCAATACCATCTTTGACAATACATTAGATTACACCACCTGCATCCCCATGTTTACTGAAAAATTCGTTGATTTTATTAAAAAAAATTAAAAACACAGTTCTCTTTTTCTGGTAACGGTTCGGTTAACAGAGACCGCGGTTGATACAGTCCCGGATAATCGACGTTCTCTGTGGTTTGGATTTCTGCAAAGAATAATTTTTTTATGAATTTTGACTTTTATTTATACAGATTTTGTAAAATTCATTGACTTATTAAAAAATGAAAACCAAAGTTCGATTTTCTGGTGCTATCTCTGTTCCTGGAGCCCTTGGTTGATGGAAACTCGAATATTTGAGGTCCATCAGCAATATGGGTTTCTATAGAAAACAGAGTTTTAAGAATTTTGACTTTTATTTATGCAGATATTGCAAAATTCGTTGCCTTCTCAAAAATGTAACACACAGCTCGATTTTCTGGTTCCGGCTCAATTAACAGAGAGCACGGTTGATAGAGGCTCGGATAATTGAGGTTCTACTGTAGTTTGGGTATCTACAGAAAACTAATTTTTATGAATTTTGCCTTTTATTAATCAGATTTTGTTAAAACCGTTGGTTTTATTAAAAAATGATAAACATAACTCAATTTTCTTGTTCCGGCATGGTTAACAGAGAGCTCGGTTGATAGAGACTCGGATATTAAAAGTTCTACTGTCGTTGGATTTCTATAAAAAAACAAGTGTTTTATTACTGAAGGTTCAACTGCAATATGGGTTTCTATAGAAAAGAGATTTTTATGAATTTTGCTTTTTATTTATGCAGATATTGTAAAATTCGTTGCCTTATCAAAAAATAAAAAACACAGCTCGATTTTCTGTTTCAAATTCGGTTAACAGAGAGCTCGGTTTATAGAGTCTCTACTGTAGCTTGGGTATCTACAGAAAACGAATGCTTATGAACTTAGCCTTTTATTAATTACATTTTGTTAAAACCGTTTGATTTATTAAAAACGTGATAAACACAGCTCAATTTTCTGTTTCCGGCATGGTTAACAGAGAGCTCGATTGATAGAGACTCGGATAATAAAGGTTCTTCTGTAGTTTGGATTTTTATAAATGAACAAGTATTTTATGAATTTTCACTTTTATTTATAGAGATTATGTAGAATACACTTACCGGAAAGCACAATCTGCGCTGAGCTCTGAATGGACTGCAAGCTGCCATAAACGAAACATTGATACATCCCCTGATCCTCCCTCAAGACGGAAGTTATGTGAAGCACTTGGTTGGCAATTAAGCGAACCCTGTTGCTGGTGGCCAGATGGCGAGTGTCCTTAAACCAGGTTATTGAATGAACAGGATAGCCCTGGACGCTGCAGTTGAGAGTGGCGGAGCGACCAGATTCGGTTGTCAGTTGGGCAGGGAACAGGGAGACAGATAAATTCCCTGGAAGGAGCAATGAGGCACTTGTGAAACATTAATTTTCTTTATACATTGTCTTTCTGCATAAAGGTTGACATTAGTCTCCTACCATCCCTTCCTGTTTTTTGTAGCAGACATGTGGTTAATATTGTTTCCACAGAAAAACACGGTGCATCCATTTTTATAAGGATGAAACGGTTTTTACCAACTTTTATTTAACTCGACTTGTTTCATGATTGTAAGGAAGGAAATTTTAATCCATTTTTCACTCACTTCCATTTAAGTAAGAAATTTGAAATTGTGTGCTCTTATTTGTTCATGATCATTATGCACTATTTTAGTATTTCTAAAACTTTATCGTTTGTTGATCGATTAACATAATTAAATTTATGCTCATGCCAGGGGTGCCACCTAGTAGTAAATTTGCGAAAGAATTTTGTTTATGTCTATCCTTTCTGCACAAAGGTACACACAAGTCTCGTAACATGCCTTGTTGTCTTTTGTAACAGAATTGTGGCTGATAGAGTTTTTAGACATCGTTTCATTTATATTTATAGAGAATCAAATAATTTTTACACATTTTTGTTTAACTCGACCTGCTTCATGCTTGTAAGGATGGAAACTTTATTCTCTTATTTTTTTACTCACTTCATAATATGCTAGAGATTTGAAATTTGGTAGACATTTGCGTCTTGATGACAATGCATTGTTTTAATATTTACGAAAGTTTATTGCTTGTTAATCGACTAAATTAATTAAATTTATATTCATGTCAGTGGCGCCATGTGGCAGTGCGTTTGAGAAAAAAATATTATAAATTTTCATAATATTAGAAATAAATTAAAGACTAAGAGGTAAGAAATAGTTTTAAATAATTCTAAATATTTGTTTACTAATAAAAATGTGCTTTAAAAATGTTTTATTTAATTTATATTAGATACTATTTTTTGTATAGAACATTTGTAATGCCTTTCAAAGAATTGTTAGAGTCTATAGGTATTGATTCTATTTTGATTAAGGCAAGGATTTTCTGTAAACTCTTCTAAAATTCAAATATCAATATGAAAAAAAAAATCCTTACTATTCTTCAATAACATGTATTAATTTAGCATGAGAAATCTCAGAAAATATTTTATTTATTTATTTTTAATCTGAGTGAAAACTAAAAAGAAAACCTTAAAGTTATTTTCTTATTGTTTCAATTGAAATTTCCCTATTCTTCGTTTGTCATATATTTTCCAACACAGATTAAAAATAATCTTTAAGAATTTCCTTTTAAGAAATAAATGGTTTATTATTATTAGTGCATGATCATAAATTTATATCTCATCACGAACTCTGTAGCACAAAATTTCTGGTTACAAATGAATAAATAAATAAAACGAGTTTTCTGTTTCCAATGCAAATAAATTTCTAACATTGTCTGACTTTTCTGATTTTTAAAATATTTCATTATTTTTTTATTAAGTACAATATATTAAATGGATAATAATGAAAATCAAACATTTGGAGTCTAAAGTAAATGAACAATCAGCAACAAAAGAAAATATTACGTATTTAGGAAACTCTTATCATTCTTCAAGCGACCGGTATACAAAAATAAAGGGCATCCAAGAATTCATGTTTGTTCATAATTGTAATGGATTACTGCAGCAGATAGTGATGGATGCAAGCCTTGGCGAACGATAACAGTTTATTCAAATTCAGCAACTGCCGATTGGTCCTGTTGTTTCGTTCTCTTGCAGTTAACTCTCTTCCTCTGCGAAACAAGTCAGTTTGAGTCATGTAGTGACGGTATGTTTGTCTGTGTGTATGCCTAGGTGTCTATGTCCATTCAACTGGTTCGGTCTTATCACATCGGTTGGTTCATATCTTATCATAATGGTTTTTTTAAAATAAATATATGTTTTCACTCAATGAATTCTTTTCCACGCCTACAATTTGTTTCAGAGCGTGGTTCGGGGTTTAAATGAGTAAACTGCTGAGTGAAACTTAAAGTGAAGTCCTTGCTGATTAGTCCTAAGCTGAAGTCTTTGCTGAGGATTAAGCTGCTATTGAAGCATGGAAAAGCTTGTTGTGCCGGAATTAACCGGTTCGAACTACTTTATCTGGGCTTTGAAGATACAATCTTCTCTTTCCTTAAAAAAACTATTCTCTATGGTAGATATAGAAAAATTGATAGTTTTGTAAAGTAAAGATTTAAGTGAATGGACCCCGAAAAACGAAGATTCAATTTCGTATATTTTTGTCTGATGAGCAAGCCTTGCAATATGCTAACGCGAATAATGCGAAAACTTTGTGGGAAAAAATCAAATCGAGTGTACAAATGACTTTATGAAATTTAGGAAATACACTTGCTTTTATCAGGATATTCAATTATCATATAACAAATCTGATGTCCAAGGACATCACATTTTTGAGAAAAAATTGTAAAAACAACTATATTGCATATATTAATACAAATATAAAAAATAAAGAGAAAACTGAATCGTATTCTTTAACAAAATGATCTTCTGCCAAAAGTTTGAAGAAATTCTGTTCTCATAGAAGGATTGCTGCCAATATACTAACAATCTATCAAAAATGAAATTTCAATTGCACACAACTCTTTGATTTTGCAATTGTGGAATATGTAAGAAAAATTCAAGAAAATCCACCAAGAATTTATTATTTTTAAACATTGACGACAACTTCTATTTAAATTGTGTTCTGTGAATGTGAAATATAATTTTGCATGTTTAATTGAAAAAAATATTGTATGAGTTTTAAATATGTATTACTAAAATTCATTTAAATACTATTTAGTTCACTGAATCAACAATAAATGCAAAATATTAGTTTTACACTAAATTTTGAATCTCCCAAAACTGATCTGCTCTGTATCATAACTTCAGAAGTTATCGAGAAGCGGTGCAAATACATATTTTCCGGATAATGTCGAGTATATCATCAATTTCAGAATTGTTCCAGAAGAGGATTTATTAGTTTTCAGATAAGTCATTACTTCATACAATGCGATAAGTATCTTGAATGGTAAACTACGGAAAATAAATGCTTAACTTAAAAATCAAAACTGTAATAAATCTTAATAACGACCTGATTTATATCAGGATTAAAATATAACCGGTCATTTCAAGTGACGCTGTTGGGTAATAAATATGGCAGGATTTGTATCTACTTCAATCAGAAAATTCTTTCAAAGAAATCTATTTATGAGAGTGTTTTGAAAAATGTTCAAGGGAAAAAGATGGAGTTTTGCATCATTCCAAGTAAAAATTTATGATCTTGACAGTTAAATTAAGATTAGTGACTTGAAATACTGCAATCTAAAAGTAGATTTTAAAACCTAAAGAATTTTATTCGTCTCTGGTTGTTCTTATAGTTCAATGATTTTTTCAAGCACATTTGTTTAAAAGAATATTGAAAGGTAGCAAAGAAGTTGCCACTAACACTTAAATAATCAATGATAAACTTGTAATTCATTTTTTTAATAATGCCCAAATATGATATTCTCCAGTGCAGAGAGTCGATTCACTCGCTTCTCTAATTTTCTATTTTTTTTTTTTTTTCATTTTTCAAAACATGACTTAATTTGATAAATGATTCGCTATTTGTTATCTACTTGTTTAAAAGTAGATTTTGAAACCTAAAGAATCCTATTTTTCTCCATTTATCCTTATAGTTCGATGGATTTATTCCTTCAAGCATATTTGCATAGATAAATATTGAAAGGTAACAAAGAAGTTGAATATAAAGTGAACACAAACAGTTAAATAATCAACGACAAACTTATAAATAATTTTTTCAATAGTGTGAAGACATGATGCTCACCAGTGCAGAGAGTCCATTCACTCGCTTCTAGCTTCTCGATTTTTCTACTTTTTTTTCTTTCCTTTTCTTTTTTTATTTTCGTTTTTCAAAACATGACTTAATTTGATAAATTGATTCTCTACTTGTTTGTTGGTTGGATAGAAATTTGAAATTTCTGAATTTCAGGGTTGAATTATTTTTATCGGAACGATATTACATTTTACTATGCAAACAAGCAAGAAATGGCAATGAAATCTATAAAAGTAAATAAAGAAATTAAGATGAAATGAAACTTGGAATGGCTATAAGCAGCGAATTTAGAATGTGCATGCTCTTGCATTCATATCCATGATATTAAGTGTTGTGTAGCTGTCTTGCAACAGAAAATATTTATCCATCCTAATATATTCCTGAGGTCATCAAGTAATATTCATAGTGAAGACGCAACTCATTAACTTATTTAAACATTTTAGTGAATTACCTCAATAATGACTGCTTGCATTTTGTGACGTGAAACTACATTAGCGATATAATGTATACCTTTAGTTAATTACGAGCAACTTCTTGTACATTATTTTAATTGGTCGTCAAGCAAATCCTTCTCTCAGAATAAACTAAAAATAATTACAAAACAATTTTTTTGATCCGCAAAAAATGGCACATAAAAATTATTTGTTTAGTTAACGTTGAAATAACTAGTATATGTTACCTCAAAATATTATGAGGATTAGGAAATTTTCCAATCGGAGACAGAATAACAGAAGAGAATTTTATACTATGTGCGATGCATCAAACATCTTATTCTAAAGGTTTTGACATTAAATAGAATTTTAAGATAACTGAGTTCGTATTGAAATTATTTTTTGGTTGTAATCCTTCTAAATACGAGTAAACTATTTTATTGTGTTATTTTACAGAATTCATATTATTGTGGCTAAATGTTTAATTCAAAAGAAATATTTGTAGTCATATATAAAGTAGTGTTCGCTAATAGTCCAGTCAACGAAGGAAAAATAGAAAAAAAAATGGTGTAGCTTTGAAATTTGGCACAGTTATTGGGGGTAGTGTCCTGAACAACATACTAAAAGTCCCCGACGGTGGGGGTGCGCGGGGGGTATAGAGGGGGTTTAAAGGGGGCGTTTTCAATTTTCCTTAAATATCTCGAAAACTATGGTTTCTATCGAAAAACATTCAATTACAAAATTAAACTTCCTACGATTTCTTTGTGGCATCAATAGTTTAGAAGACAAAGGGGGTTTTAAAAGTTAATATTTCTAAAATTCCTTTTTGTAATGGTAAAATCGTCTAAAAGTGCTGAATCAACAACCCTCATAAAACCCTCATGCCTATGTTAGTAAAAGCTAGAAGTAGCAAGTTAAGTTACAATTGCAAAAGTTTTACAGTTGTGAGTTATCTGCCTGAAGAGTGGCTTTCTATAAAGAAATAGGTGAGAAATTGTTCTTATTGATGCATATATAGAAATTAGAAAAGCATGAAATAAGACATAGCACATTACATTTTCAATATTTCTTAAAAATTAAGTAATTCATTGATTGTTATCCTGATAAATATTGAAATAATCCGTATGGGAAGTTACTATTCTGTTTCGAAGAATCCTCGTCAAAGAATGCATAAATATGTGAAAACCGATTTTTGTGCAATATCCTATACTAATAACCGTGCATTTTAACTGTGATATAAATATAAAAATTATGCTACAATTTATGTGATTTGATCTAGGTATCTATCGTATCATTCTATATCGTATAAAATGGTGTTGAATAACAAACCAACTTACTTTCAAGAACTGACTTTCACTTCATCTCTAGTATTAAAAATTTGAATTTATAATACTTTTTTATTTTTTGGATCATGAGCATAACATTTTCAACGCGTACAGTAGTTTCTTCACCTAGACCATTTCAGACACTGATGGTCGAAAAGATTGCTCTTTTCCGAAATCAGAGAGATGGAACCCTCTATATTGTGTCAACGAAAATTGAGGCACTATATGGTAACTAAATTTGAAACTTTCAGAATAGAATCATTGCTTTGAACTATTCCACATTTACTGGAACAGACATGGGCTGTCATCCATACTCATCTGATCTCGCTATTGGCGACTGCCTCTTATGGGGCTGATTGAAAGATTTTATTTTCCGGCACAATCCTGCAACGCTAGACGAACTTGAAGAGTTGATAGGTGAGGCATGTGCCGCCATTTTTGTTAACGCAATACAGAGACTGACTGAAAATTCAATTCTTTGTTGCGCCATCTCTGCTCTGCGAAAGGTTCACATTTTGAATAAGTTTTAATGTGATTGCAACGATTGCTTGCTAAAGACAATTTATAACCAATTTATGGCAAAAGTCAGCTTATAGCCTAATACGACAAAGCGTACAGCGCAATCTGCTGGTAGCATTTGTAATTAATTTCGAAATTTCAATACCAGATTATTATGGATGTCAAAATAAACATACCATTGTTTCATTCTTCTATTAGTCTCCGTTGTCGTGTTATTTGATTTTAAAATGGAGACATTTGGGATACCCTGTATTATTAAGTTGCAGCATCTTCTTGAAATTACCAAGATTCCAAATTGCTGAAGTAGGTTTCACACCGGAATAGCAGAAGGAACATTATGAAAACCAACTAATCCAAATAAGACAACTACACAGTAGCTTACAGGTAGGATTAATATTGTAATATTTTTTTCCGGATAGGTCGCATTTGTTTTGATTTGTGTCTAAACTCTGATTTACATGTTTGTTACTAGGGTTAGATCGAAAGGCCAAGATCGAAATATTCTGATGATGATGAAAAAGGCGGTAGAAATCCTAAAGCCGAGTACGAGTACTGGGCATACCATTCAGATGTCAAGAATAAGAATAGCTAAATTTAGTCTGAAATGAGTAGGAGGTGATAACATGATGTCAATTAAATCGTGACTGTTGAAAACAAATTTCAGAAGATTCATGTGACTGCTTCAGAAATATGGTAAAATATTACAAATAGTTAGATGCATTTTGGTATCAATATTATTACATTTTTGGTTTTCAAAAAAATGGAGAAATGTTGTTTTTTTTCGTCTGATATGAACTTCTTATCGCAGTTTTTAGCACAACTTTTTGGAAACTAGGATAAAAATAATTTGCTTTTTCCGATTATCGAAGTTCTTCGATAATCGGAACATGTATATAAACACACTTACCATTTTTTATACGGTCAGATTTTAGTAGTATTCTTTACTTTTCAGATGAAAATTTTTCTCGCAATCTAGCTCAATTTAAAAGGCAAAACTGCAACAACAAAATTTCCTGACATCCAGTATATACAGATTAAAGCAATCTGTAATTTATAACTGTCGATTAGTAGATGTAACAGACAATTTTTCTTCTGAAATCAGCTTTTAAGATAAGGAATGTAGAATATTATTTGCAGGGTTGAAACTTTTAAAATATTTTAAGAGAAATGAAATACACAGGGCTTGGCTATGAAAAAAATAATACGTTAAAATAAATTTTAATGACAATTGTTTTTGACAAATATATTTTTGAGCTCTTTTAACTTAAATAAATTCACTGCTGTTTTTAATTTTTTATGCAAATACAATTATAAAGACTTTTCTTTCATTTTGATCTGAACAGAGATTTCATTTTGAATTTCAGATATAAGATTAAACTTGTAGTCTTGTTATGAAATATACTTTTATTTTTCTATATTTCCTTTTTGTTTCTCTCTGGATACAAACCATTTTATTCTTACTGTGACGATCAAATATGGGAATTTTAAATGAAAATAATTAATAGCGAGACTTATATTCCAAATCATTAATGTTTAGACGATTATACTGGATTAAATTATATATTTTAGTAATATACTTTGGCTGTTTTCGTTTATGTGCTCCGAAAAGGGAACTTAAAAAATGACACCCGATAGTCTAGACTTTCAAAATATTCGATTGAGAAATGATTGCAACTTTATAAATGAAGATAAAATAGCTTTTGCAAGTAAAAAGGCATTTATATTTTGAAATACTTAAGAATAAAATTATACCTGTCGAAAATTATTGTGTGCCGTAAGTAATTCAATACTTTCTAGATTCTGAGGAAACGATTTCCTTAACATAAAATCGTAACTAGTAGCAAAAGCAAATCTACATCGATACCATTTGTAATGTATATAAATAAATTTTAATAATTTATTCAGACGTTAGTTACTTCTTGAAAGTTCTACTGACTTACTTAAAAGATAAAAATCTTTATAAATAAAACGCTTATGTGGACGCAAAATCCGGCTGAATTTCATAATCACCGTTTGGCAACAGCTCGCAACTTTGTTTTGTTTACAATCGATTCTACGAATTTAGTTTGATTTGATCTGAGACAACGAAATTTTTCAAAATGAGTTTAAGTCGGGCAGTTTCCATTATAAATAGAAATCGTCCATTAAAATCGTTTCCAATATAAATCGAAAAGAGAACTGTTGAACAACTGAAACTGTTAAATCTTTCCTAAGACGATCAAATCGGAATGATAAAAATAGAGTCAAGTGTTTTTAAGTACGGAACGAAGTTTCCGATCATTATTTCTGTGGGGGAAAGAAAGCATGTGTGAAATTTTGGTAACATATTTGGTACATAAAACTCACATTTTCTGAAGTTTTAACATATAAATAGCTACCCAGCGAGAAAAGTTATATTTATCTTGGCTAAATAATTATTACAGAGAGTGCGCATACATGTGGCAAAGCTTTTCTGAGCAGCAACTCATTGAGAAGTGTGAATAATTAGACGTTTGTTGGAATGAAGTTAGGGCTAATGAAACTGTTGAAAAAACATTCAATTGTGTGTACCAAGAAGTTTTAAGTGCCTAATTTCCGATTGATGAAAATAATTTTTATTTGTAAACATCTTATCATACATTTTAGCATCGAAATTTCTTTCTAACATTTACATATATATGGTATAAAAGGTAAAATTTTAATTTTATAAATTGATTATTTAGTTTTTAGTAATTGAAAGTTTAGCTTTAGTTTTTTTAAAATGAATTTAGTTAGAATTTTCTGTTATTCAAATAATTTAAATTTACTTTTAGTAATTAATGTATTTATAATTTCCTATTACTAGCAGATACACAGGACTGTACAGCGAATGAGCGAAGCGAGCTGGGATCACGTAGTGATCCCAAAAGAATCACAACGTGATTCTTGGGGGTTGACGAGCGGATCGAGTAGGGGGTGTAGCCCCCTAGTTTTATTTAAAGTTTCTCCTCGAAACTCTTCTGCTTTTGAGAATAATAAAGAAGAGAATATAATGTAAATAATATGAAATTTCGGGTTATTTTTAATTATCACTGTACTTTGCATCTTTTCAAAGAATTCTTTTATCGATGAAGGATATTTTTTGATTCAATACAGAAAGTAAAACCATCGAGGTAGCTTTCTTGATATACAATTCAATTTAAAATTCATGTTACAAAAATTTGTTTTCCCTCAAAATAATCGATAATTCAGTGATTTTATTAATATATGACATAAAAGCAATTTCTCAAAGATTATACAAATAAAAAACTTGCTACTTAACCATGATACTTAAACAAAGGTTCTGAGCTGTTGATAGAATTAAAATTTTAAGCGTAACGATCTTCTTCCCAATTAATGGAGAATGTTTATTCTAGCATCTGCTTATTTAAATTTTTTTATTTAACTTTTAAGAAAATTTCACGAATGAAAAAAAGCACAACATTAGCTCTTATATATAATTTGGGATATTACAAAGTTGTTTAAAAAGCAATAATGTTCTGTATCAATACAGATTAATTAAAATTTATAGTAAAATGTTTCCATTATAACTATCAGCTTATCATGTTTGAAAAATTCAAAATGTGATAAAGGTGATTCTTTCCATTGAAAAAAGATTTATTCAATTTATGTGAATTCACAAACGATATAAAAGAGTAACAGTAACGTTCCTTGCAGTATGTAGACAAATTTTCATAGAAAAAATCGAATTCTTACTAAAAATATATGAAATTTTAACTTCGTTTTTCTTCACTTTAAAAATCATTAAACAAAACGACATATTTACCATAAACTGTGAGTTCTGTTTCCACACGAACTTCTCCAACACTGTTGTTGACAATGCATATGTATTTACCAGAATCTTGAGGCCTTGTACGTTCAATGAAAAGGCTTCCATTAACTAGTATCATCTGATTACTGATCACAAGAGGCACGAGTCTGTTATTTTCTCTTCTGTACCACGTGTACTGGGGTACTGGATATCCTTGGGCAGTACATGGAAGTTCAGCATTTTCTCCTTCTCTTATCAAAATTCCAGGTCTTCCACTTGTGATTCTTGGAGGAATGCTTCCTGTAGGATCTGTAGAAAAATTAATATGCATAAATTTATATTATTTTCACCAAGTTTTGTATTATTTTTTCAAAAGTAAACAGAAAGCAACGAATCAGCTGCTGGGCTTGATCAAACCTGAGATGAGACCTTGGTATATTCATTGGATTTAATAAATATCAACAAATTTGTAGTCACACTAAGGGAAAATCATTTTTAAATAAAGCTCGCATTACAATAACCTTGAAAGATCATACATAAAATTCTTTTACATGCGCTACCTTGATTATTAAGCTTCCTTAGATGCAAGTTGTGGAATAGATCATAAGAAATGCAACAAAATATGGAAAGAAGTTAAAAAAATATGAATTACTTCTAAAAGTAACATTTCAATTCAACATTTGCAAGTGTGTAAACAACATTGAAGGGTCAGAGAATGGAAACCTTTAATATTTGGTATTGGATAATCTTTAAATCAGAGAGACGAAATGATATTATGATTTAACTTGTAGCAGTAAACTCCTTCAACAAGCAACGTTAAAACTAACAAAGGCCAATTATCAGAAATTTACTAACAGTTCAACACGTCTGTAACATCCTGGAGTCAAGTCCTAACAACGCACAGCTATAGAATCTAGATTAATATCTTTATAAACAATGACTTTACAGGGAAAGTATGTGGAGTTCCCATAACATTGGGCTCAGTTTTAAGATTAAGGTCACAGAATATCACACGGCTGAATGTCCGTTGAGCACACGTCTGGACAGAGCTTCTGCCAGAATCCAACTGCGGTCTCATGTACAGTTCACGGTTAAAACCTGTCAAAAAATTCCGACATATACTGTCACAATGTTAATGATGAACCACATCCTGTCATTTGACCCCCAGTGTCCAATTCAAATCCATAATGTATCTGGGAATGATAATTAACTTATTTTCCCAACACCAGGGATGCCCTGAAATACTATGCTACACGTTTATTATAAAAATGCCTACAAGGTTTTCTTGCACCATCAATTGAAAACTTTGCATAACCTTTGATGAATGATGATGATTGGTGTCGTTAAATTTGAAACTCCACACTACCTTAAAATAAAATGTGTTTCATACATTGATTTAACTGACAGAACAGGGTAAATTTTTTATTTTATTTTTATGGATGAAAATTCTATTTTGAGTTGCTAAACGATGTTCGAATCAAGTCTACATTGCCGCTAAAGAGGGACAAGTACTGCAAAGAGCATGCAACGAAGCAAAGTAAAGCCAAGTTACTGAGCGACGTTCGTATGTTCATTCATGGAATGTTGTAATTAGCATTTCTAAGAGTCAGCAAGAAACATACATTAAAAGTTAGAACATTTCCCGACGCACTTCATAGAGTATAGTCAGATAAAAGCTCGTATACCAAAAATGTAGTTGATCTTAAAATCTTGGCACATTTCAAAAAAAGCTATTAAAATATTTGTAAACACTTCTTCAAACATTTTATGCCCACATGGCGAGGACTACGGCAATTTAGTTATGATAATGATTATTATATAAAAATACAGTCTCACATGGAAATTTTCTCTTACAGAACTAGCCCAACTAAATTTTCTTTTAAATGCTATCAGAAGTTTACATTTGAAAGTAAAGCTCTTGTATTTAACAAAACAATAAATTACTAACATGAGCACATGAAGTTAAAAAGAAATCTTGAAAGTTTAATTTTGACTTTCAACTGCTTGTTAAACAACTAAATTAAAAAAAGATACGAGCTTCTTATGTAATGCAACAAGCTTTGCCTTTTACTTCTAAAGATTTAATATCATCCATTAGCAAAGGAAAATTAGTTCTAACAAGCTCCGATTCTCCCCGAGAACGTCTGTCAGATGCATCCAACTTTTAATTAACAAAGTATCCGTTTAACTGCAGCGCTGAAAGTGAAAGAACTGAGAGACCTTGCTTGTCTCTATGTCTCCTCATTTTACTGATAAAACTCTTACTTAAAGTAGGAGTAATTGGACAGGACAGGAATAATCCTGGATAGCATAACTAAGTTACGATTACTCTAAATTCGATCGGAGTTAGAATTACTGCATGTCAACGCGTAAATCACCCAAGTTGCTGCTGATTCCTTTTTCAGTTACGCCAGGCACGTATTCAAAGCGTTACTTAAACTAAATGTATGCGGCAATTCGAAATTTTTCCTTTCCACCTTTTATTTGTATGCGGCAGAGAGGCACTTTAAACTTGGCAGTGTATCGTTTTGAATGTAAAAAGGGGTTCTCCTTTTTGCGATTCGTAATTCAGATAGAGTTTTATAGAGTTTCCTTTACTGAAAGAGAGAAGAAGAAAAAGTATTTTCTGAAGAGGATTGTACATTATTTCACTAAAAGGAGCGGTGAGAATTTGGAGGTGTCAGCCCATTGATATAGAGAGGCTTTAAATGTAATTTGTGAGACATTTGGGAATATTCTTGAAGTATCTAGTACTTAGAAGAACAGAAGGAAAAGTAGAAGCGCATTACCTTTAGATATATCATATTCTATATATGTCAGTCTATTTACGTGTGTTGATTGACGGTAATTTTTAGTTGACATTATTTTAACATTTCTAAACAACACTTAGTATTTACATGCATGAACAGTAACTGTCATTGTGGGAAAATAAAAATACAACTTGAATGCCATGATTTTCATCCGTTCAGAATTTGGGATTTAGCTTTCCATATCATACTATTTCTGCTTCTAAAATCTTCTTCACTTTTATTTCCTTCCATTGAACTTAAGAATTTTTAAATGACTTCCAAAAACATTATGCATTTAGGTATATATTATTTATTATCCTGCATGCCTTGTACCTCGTAACCAGAAAGAAAATCACTACCCCAGGTAGCGCATGTGACCTAATATTGCACAATATTCTTCTATATTATTTAATATTATATGATATTGTAAAATATTATACAATATTGCTAATATTGTTCAATAGCGTACAATATTGCACAATATGTTTTTGCTACTGGGTACGTAGTTTTATTAAAAATTCTAAATGTGACGTCGATAGAATCCTGCTCACCAGTATCCCAGTGGAATAAGGCATGGCTTAAGAACATGGATCGAAAGAAGTAGGTTAATGGGCTCTTTCCACTGGCTGTGCTCTTAACCAGTATTATTCAAACACTGGTAGACCTACGTGAGATATAAGAAAGTTTTTTCGGTTTTTCTACAAGTGTCACTTCGTCTTTATGATGAATTATTCAGTCACATGGTTAGATATGCTAGGCCAAGTGATATTAGAATTACCACAGATAAATTTATTTCTCATCCTATCACAATTTGTAACTTTGGATAGGTTAATTCAAGACACTAACTCCTACCTGGCATTTGGCCGGCCGGTCTATCGGAACGACCGGCTGCCTCGACAAATAGCACTGACTCTATGGCCGAAGGCATAATAACCCCCATTACAAGCGGCACTTGAGATAACCCCGCCCCTTCATTACGGAGATGCGACATGTCATAGGCGATGTGCCCTTAAGAACATCACCACCATTGTTGAACCAACCAAGGAAGCAAGACCCCGCCTACTTATCCTCTCCATATCCGAGGAGCCCGGTTGGTATTGGCTCGTTGGTATATTTATTACGAAAGAAGGGTTATGATGGATAGAATAAATGACAGATATTTTATTTTAGTGATTTAGTGAAGATATTTTGATGTTCCTGAGTCGCGTTTTGTCCAGACGTAATCTGAAGTTACTCACACATATTGAGCCTGCCCGGTGGGTATCTAAGCCACTGTCAATAGATTAAGGTAGGGGTCAAATCTGACCTACATCGACGTTTTCATCATCCAAATATGAGGATCTTTCAGTCTTCACAGGTTTAATATGCATCAGACAGATAATTTTTGATGGTCATAATGCTCCAACTGTCGATCCTTTGAAGCAAAGACCAGGACATCAAGCCTAAAAATCTTCTCACATATAGACAGATATGTTTTAATGTGCATGAAAGGCATTTTAAAACACTTATTTTTAAATTAAGGAATTTAAATTATAATTGATAGTTGTTTGCCAAATGTATAAATGCTTAGAATAAAAAGAACCAGGTTAAATAAATCATCGATTAAACAGCTTCTTTTCTCCATTTAGATCAGATTATATTTTCACAAGCAAGATTCTATGAAATATTTTATTATTTTTATATATTATTGGTATAAATATTCAGATGAGACAAAATCAAACGTTGTTCGAGAATAAATAGGATGAAACCAGAAACATTTTTCTGTATCCTTACCCTATGTATTATGGTGAAATCATACATAGGTAAGGGATGTTATAGCTTAAATTACTTATAATCTTTCATATCTATCTATTAGCCTTAGCACACACTATTTTTGATTCAATACATTCCCCTTGCGAGTTTATAATTGCCATTAAAAAGTGCATGAGAACATAAATTCAAATTATTACCGCCAGAAATTACGAAATTTATATTACGTAAGAACTTTGCTTCTATATTGTTTCGCACATGGTTTCCTTTTGTGTTACAAAATGCATTTTAAAATAAGCATCATTTCCTCTGATTTAATCTTTTCAGTATATTTCGATAAAAGCACAAAATTGTGTTTTTTACGGATAATCAATATTCTTAGTAAAGCTTTAAAGAGGAAAATTATACGAGAACAAAGAATTTCCTTTTCTATATATCTGTGCAGTGAATCCCTGTGGCATCATATGACGCGACATCACACTGAGCCTTTATTCCTTCTTTCTTATGGGTGGGAAGTAAGGATCATAACTCTATTGTTGGAATCTTTTAAGATGGTTGTAACATGTAGCTTAAGGTATAAATCCTTTAAGATAGCTAAAATAATAGATTATTCCAAAAGTGCAATTATAAAATAGTTCAGAAATTGGAAAACCTGAAAATATTGCTATTAATTAAGGAAATTTATAATAAAATCCCCTTTTTGCTTTTTGTGTAAGTATAAAGGGCCATTGAGATAACAACCACCGATACAAATTTATTTTAATCAGTGTGGAATAAATATAGAGTAATAATAGAAGTAAACATTTTGATATTATTATTTATCCACTGGAAGTGAACCGACCTAATAAGGGTCACAGTTAAACAACATCCTCGCATCGTAAATAAGAATCACTGATAAAAGTGGAAAAAAAATATATATATTAACACGGACAGAGA
Source organism: Araneus ventricosus (assembly GCA_013235015.1). NCBI lineage: Eukaryota > Metazoa > Arthropoda > Arachnida > Araneae > Araneidae > Araneus > Araneus ventricosus. The sequence goes on along the minus strand of BGPR01008889.1, from coordinate 1,308 downwards.
ATTCTGAGATAATCCACAGTCAATGTCTTAATGCCCAATGGACGCGATTAAAAGCTTCCTGACTTATTGATGATAGCATGCTTTAGTTATTGTAGTCTTCATAGTGTTCCTTTTCTATGATAAGAATTTTTTTGTTTCGAGAAAAATTTTCGCGCAAGTCAATAGGCTCCGTACTCTGGGCTTGATGAAATGTATGGTTTCTGTGAAAGACAGTCTGTTACGCAATGGTCTGGATAACTTCTGTCTCTGTAGACGCAATGATCGTGTGAACAAAAACCGAACCTGTGGAGATTAGCACAAACGGTTTGGGTCCTGTGACGAACTGGAAAATTTTTGAATTGAATGAAGGTGGGTCGATCTTGTCAAGCTGTTAAAGATTGAAATATTTTCTACATTTTACCCAACATTATAGGGTATCCTTTAGATTTCACATCAGATATGCTGCTTCTAGTAATCAAATGAAAAAAAAGCATTAATCCAATACGACTTTAAAAAAAGTATCCGTTTTACGGTCAAAGCATTTCAACCGCAATACTCATTGAGTGTGTTTCTGCCACGACAGTTATTTGAGATTCCCAAGTACACACATACTAAAAGTAAGAAAATAGATAAATATACAGAAAACAATTAATTAAAAGGAATTTCAATTTAAAAAAATTGCTCGATAAATTTTAAAGAAATCTTTTTGTTTAAGCTAATTCTTCAATTATACATTTCAGTGCAAAAGAATTCTTTAGTTCTATTTTTTAGTGCTAAAGAATTTATCAGGAACATTTGTTGATAATTAATTTTACAACCACATTGTCCTCTACATGTGGCTGCACAGGTCGTCTCAACTAATTGATACAATTTCTGGGGATATATAATAACAGATTGATTTCCAGCAATCATTCTATTCTATTATAGATGTGATGCATATTACACAATTATAGCTTTGTATATAAATATAAATTTGCTCCGTTGCAAAAGTATTTGCATCAATTTGCAAGCATTTCTTCTAAATAGGAATTAGAAATAGCCTGATATCGAAGCATTAAGAGTTTCATAAGATTACGTTCCATGGTTTAAGAAGACTTAGATAGATGAATTAGCAATATTTGATGAAATATTTCAAATAAAATTAATTTTTTTTGCGTAAGCAAATCAATATTCTCTCCTTCTTCGTACCAAAATTATTTTTCTCTTTCTGAAACAAAACAAATGCTTGTAGTAAAAAGAAAAGTCCGCCAAAATTCATTTAAGCGAATTTCTGTTAAAACTTTACCGAAATATTTGACTGTTTGCTCTCTCAATTCGAAATGTATGGGT